>JADMLL010000092.1:0-10751 GCA_016920875.1 Columbicola columbae | reverse complement strand
AACTTAAATTTGTAATGACACTTTTACTTGTTTAATTTACATAGTACGGCATTGTTCCCTAATCCTGATTTGAAGTGCGCGTCTGAAGGTAATTGTAGTTGAGATCTTCAATGCCGTTAAACACGTCATTTGATAAAATAGAATTCGTGTATAGAAAGAAACTTCTAATTAGGCTTAAACAATTTTGTTCCAAAAATGGCGGATTAAATCGGATGGCGAAATATTTGATTCAAAATCTTCTTAGAATAAACTGGAGTTTCATGGGTTTATCAGTTTCCAATTAAAGCTTTTAATATGTCAGTTTACGGGTATTAGAGAGTAAATAAATAAATCACAACCCAGTTTAGTTTAGGTGAACTGTATTTAAACTTTTACCTCTTCTGAACTTCATTAGAAGATGAGGAAGTCTTCAGGGCCCAAAAATAAACTCACGGATGTATAGGCCATGGTGTGCGTCACAAAATAAATTTACAGAACAATCATGGTGAGAGAGGTGAATACTCTTCCCCTCTTCTCTATAACATATGCCCAAAAGATTTTGGTTTTGGAAAAGCACGTCTGGTCGGATTTCAAAAGGACGTTTATGTATTAGTACAGAGGCTTTACCACTAAACGAAACCAACTAGACGTTTTTCACCAGAGTTCTCGAAAATGAATTTTATATTTACTGGAAAATTTTAAGCCAAAAACAGAGACATTTTAGTCATTTTGCCCTCGTTGTGTCATTCTTGATACTGGCTGGTATGTGATGACTATTTCTCGAGGTGGGTTGGAAGATTGGTGGTCAGAATGGTACAAGTTTCGTGTTTTATATTTTCAAGACATACACTCTCATCATCAAATCTAGACAATCATGTCGACGGAAGATTTTAATGTCAATATAGTGGTTGTCACAATCGCGACTATTATAATTTTCCACACTCAATTAATTAAATTTAATATTTCTTCTTGTAGAGGAAACTTACCATGAAGTTCAGCCATTAGTTAAGAACTCGTGGAAAAATTTAAAAGAAAGCCAAACGATGCTTAGCTTAAGAATGTTTTCAAAACTCTTGATTCATTCATTTATAATTTACTTTGTTCCTAAGCGATTATTCAGCGACAAGGATGAACTTTCTCCACAGTTTGTGGTAAGAGAATGAATTTCACAAAAATTAAAGCAAAAAGAAAAAGATTTGCTTAGTCAATAAGCAGATGAGAAACAAGACTTTAGAAACAAAGCCTTGGATATTTTATTTTAGACGAAAATAGGCGTACCACTTGAGAACAACTGCTGTAGACAGTTCATCACTACCGGATGTACCATAAACTCAATAGTCCCTTCAAGCCTTTATAGGTGTTCCTGACGAAACTACTTTTTTTGATTTGAAATCGTTTTTGATATTTTTAGTGTGTCAGGGAGAGTTTTTGAGTCTCAAATGAAAAATTATTTTTATATATTGTAATACACATTTGAAATATACATAACGTATCTCTGAGGGATTATGTAAATTTTATGGTGATATGGTAATTTACGAGTGATTTCTGCAAAATAGGGAAAAAAGTCAAAATTTTGCAAGCCACTGAGGCACGTAAATTTTTTTGACGTTTCGAATATCAAATCTTCCTCCCAATTTTTTTTTATGGATGAGTTTTGAGTTGGAGTAAATTTCTTTCTATAAATTTTATTTCCTTTCCTCACTTCTTGCTCCTAACTGCCACCTGTCTCCAAATGTACATATAAAATTTGAGATGATGTTTAGAGAAATGGCCGTTGTCATAGCTCGAGTGTCTGTTGAGTGTGTGGAAAGGTCGGTAATACATGTTGTGGTATATATTAATAAATAAAAACACATATATAGTAGAATATATTATGTATTAATAAATTTGTAGGATATTGTTTCTGTGTCCAACTGCCTTCGTGACAAATCATCACGTTTTCACTAATTTCAAAATCGTCAGCTCTCAGTTTGACCTTCCTGCTTTTAGTTAAGTTAGTTTCCATCAGACCAATGTGCATTATTTATGAAATGAATTATTATTGTTTGTTCTTGTTTTTCTTGTAACTTATCCTCATGTTTTGTTAGTGCATACCATTTTGGGTCAAAAATTTGGGGTCTATGTAAGTTCTGAGAACCACCGACCAACAAAATTCAAATGAGGACATTGGGAGAATGACATTATCCTAACAAAACAGCCCTCACACCAAATCAAGAGCTTGAATTATCAAAAACCTAACGGAATATAAAAATAGGTCAGGAGGTGTCTCTTATACTCAAAAAATAAAATTTTTAGGAACCGACCTATATTTTAAATTTATAGAACAGTAAAAGAAAATTTTATTTTTCCCTTTTCGCTGAAGAAGAAGAAGAAAAGAAGAAAAATACGAAATAGTTCAAAACAATCAAATAATAACTTCATCAAGTAAACAGGATTAAAACTGTACAAACAAAGGTTGAATCAATAAATAGGAAAAGATCTAGAAGCTGAGTCAGTTTTTGTGAAATCGGCTGTTTTGCTAGTGCAGGAACAACCTGTTGAATTTCCTTCATTACCGAGCTAAAGTCTCTTTGAATCTATTCTCTTCTTTTAGAAGTCGATCTACTTTTCTCCTTCGGAGGATTTATGTTCACCATTTTGCATTTCCAAAAATTGAATTCGATGTACATTAGCTCCGCCATGTTTTCGAAAGGTGACATACTCGTTTCGTTTTATAACAACTTGAAACGTCAGGGAAATTCTTTTTTTCTTGGAAAGATTATATTTTTTATAAGCACAACTTTTGATAAACTTTTTTAATGAGATGATGACAATTTTCACTTTTTTTTATGTTTCGAGGAAAGCTCGTTCTGCAATGAGACGAGTTTTTATTATCCTTCAAAGTCGAAAGCCTGATTTTCGTGTTGCATATTTTATCACGTTGGCCTCAAACTTTTCGAAGCTTATTCAACAGGTGAACGTTTAAACGCAACATTTTTTTTTTAAATTCTCCTAATGTTCTCTATTATGATGAAGTTTAATTAAAATTCAAAATGAACGGGTTGAATTAATCGATAATTTTTAATAATAAAATAATTATAACCTTTTTCTGAAGAAAACGATAAATAATTACTACAGAACCGGGGTTTCGAACTTTTAATCTGAGGATTACGCTGACTCTTCCACTAAGTTTCAAGAATCAAAAATGTATGAATCCAAATGAGCTTTTGAGATAGCCGTCGATAATTTTCACTAAGCTTGATCCACAACCGGAACCGGTTGCCGTTGAAGGTTGCATCTAATTAAAACTGATTAATTATAAATATTATGTGAATCGAAAAGCAATATCGTATATATGTTCGGGTAAAAGTGATAATTTTGGCAAATGTATGTTCTCAGGTAATAATCACCGATATTGGAGAAAATGTTTGTCACATTTACCTGCTGGTTTATAAAATATTCAATTCTCTGAGCAAAGTTTTATTAAATTCTCCATTATGGGTTGAAGATTTGATAAACTAGGCTGTAAAAGTGATAAACATTTATTAATTTATCCATTAACAAAGCTAAATCGGTGATTAACAATCGCCGCGAATTATATATATATACGTCTGTTTTATCACTTTTACCGTAATGTAAATTAGGTGTATGGCACGAACTGGCATTATGTTTCAGTCCACTAAATATAATATTATATTTTAAGAACGAATCTGTGATACTTCTGTTTTTGTTTAGAATTAGTTTCATATTATGTACACCCTTGGTACTCAAGCTTTTTCCTTCCCGGGTCAAGTTTTCATTATGACCATTGCGACTGGGCCACAAGAGTTTCCAAAAAAAATTTTACAAGTCCGTCTTTTAACCCATACAGTTCACCCTCAGGGCATCGTCTGTATGTACAAATGTCAGTCTGTTTCTGTATGTATTTTCTGTATATTGCCTCATAAAGATATGTCGAGGCAAACAATCTTAGCGATTTCTGAGCACAGGCCCGAACATTTTCGTACTGGTCAGGCACTATAGTTCAGACTTAACAATGATAAATCGACCTTCCATAAATTTTCGGTTTCCACACTGGGCCACTCAAGGGTCGAGTTTTACTGGTGGGGTATTGCAGTTTGAGTACCAAGGGTGTATACCAATAATTCCTCCGTTTCTTCATTAATCCAAAACAGTCTTTACTACAAAAACCAAAACATTTTTATAATTTACTTACAATATAAACAAAATATACCAAATTGTTGGTGTGGTTTGAATAATCTTGCGGTAGGGGCTAACGAACGCTAAGTCTACTTCAAGGCCAAACGAAGAAAAGGAAACCCACCCTCTGGAAATCCAGGAATACAATTTTAGCCACTTCGACATTCTGTATAATCGCAATAAGACTTTTTGTAAGAATTCTAATTATTATTTCGTATCAATTATGGGAGGAGTGATGTAGTGGTTAAAGTTCCTGACTTGGACACAATGATCTTTAGTTCGAATCCTCCCGCATCCTGTTATACCCCCAAAAAGGTGAAGAACGGGATTAAAACCACCACCACTTATTTTGTATCAATTTATCACAGGAAAAAGTAAACAATAAGCCGAATGATTTGTCAAATACAGTGTTGGAAGATCTTTACTTAAAAATCTGTTTGATTAAAAATGAAGACAGTGCTTTACGTTCGTGACTTTGGTTTTAAATTACTTAATAAGTACAATACATTTCAAGGTCCTTTTTGTGGGGATAAATACTTAACACACGTGATACAATCTCTTATTAGAACCTTTTTCACTTAACAGTATACATATAAAATATATATTCAGGTTTGTAACATACAAATATACCATTAAGGACCACGAACTAGAAATAATAACAATTTTCCATTCAGTAAGGAGTTTCTTAGAAACTGGTTTTGTTTACTTTTACACAATACTACAATTAAGAGCAACTACAACGTGTGTCACTAAAACCGAGGGACTGAGACTTAAAAGAACCGAATCAGTTGTTTTATTTACTTTGTAGATTGTTGTTTCCACTGTTTGGATTTCAAATTTAAAAGTTTATTTCTCTGATAAATAAAAAAATAAAGAGTCTAAAAAACTACCAAAACTACTTATTTATGACTTCAATTAAACAATTTATTTATTTATTTATTTATTTTTATGGATTCTACTTAACAAAGTTTGGGTAATTTTGTTTTTAACGTCACCGGCGTAAGACCTTTGTTCTTAAAAATTATTTCCAGTGACTTGTTCATACTTGATAAATCAAATTGCTCTTTTCTGAGTATCCTTGAGGTCTTTCCCCTTAATTTTATGATCTCTCCCTTTCAACGATATTCTGCCTCAACAACAGTATTAATGTTCGTCTCCTTAGTTTATTCTTCTTTTATACTCGTATCGCCTTCTGAATGTGGCCTGAATGCCAACGGGACAATTATTTCTCCATAACATTATCCACACGGCTCATTAATTCTAAAGTCATTTTCCATCATTTCTCTGCTCTGTTTTCTACTACATCTATCTCCGGCTCTTTCACAAAAACTTCCTATTGTTTCTAGGATCTTTTGATATTTTCAACACTTCCTGAAACTTGTGTAAACTTTTGGTTCCTGCCATTGTTTTTATTTATTTCATACAAATTTCTATCTTGTTATTCGCTTTTTTATTTGTGTATTTCGTTTTGTTTCCTTACTTATCTATTTTATTCTATCCACTTATTTATTGGTTTACTTTATTCTATTTACTTCCGTATTCGACTTTACCCATTTATATGTTGTCCTCTTCTGTAGCGACTGAGATTTTAAGAATTTTAAACACCTTCTATGTCAATTTCTATATTAGCTCAAGACCAGAACGCCATTTTAACCTCCTTACCACTTTTCAGCACTTACTCCTCAAACCCACCGTCTTTTCATTTATTATTTAATTTTACTGTCTTCCAGCCTTTTAACACTACCTCTCATGCCTGGTTACACGCCTTCATCCTATTCGTAGCATTTGGTGCATAATCGTTTCCTTTTCAACTCATTGTGTTTGTCAATTTACTATTAATGATGACTAGTCTTTGTAAACACTTATGTACATAATATATGTAAAACCTAACTTCACCCTTAATCCCTTCCGGACGTAATAAGTGAAAATTATATAAAATAATTTGTATCTTATGACAGTGTCCGTTTAATACTACGAAAATTAAGCCAGCTAACAATGTCGCTTAAATTAATCCTCTTAATATAGCTTAATTTGAATCTTTGTAAATGAAAAACGAGAAAACGTTTTTGTTCTTTAAATATTCAAATTGAATTACAAACTTTTGTTGCGCTTTAATAAATTAAAAAAAAAATTAAGATGAAAACGATACTAAAACGGATGAATTATCCAGGATCATTAAATGAAACCGACTGAACAAAAGAAAGAAAGAAAGCTTCTGGTACTGTAAAGTATGTTCTTTAATGTTTAATTTTGTTATCTTTTTCAATTTTTTTTTGTTGCCCGACAAAAAAAGACGTGGGTAAAGAAAAATTGCAGTTTTGGGTTAATTAATTAAACTTGTCAGAAAGATTTTCCTTAATCCGAAGAAATCTTGGCTTTGCCTTATCTTAGAGCAATATAGATTAGGAGGCTGCAGTAGATCAATTGTCCAAGGTCGACTAATTTCGTTTCAATCCGCTTTATAACAGAGGACTTTCTTTTAGGTATGAATCGGAGAATTTTGCTCTTGTTTTTGTTATAGTTGGTTGGAAATTTTTGTCTTTGAAGCGTGTCCTTCTCCAAAATTTTAATAAAGTTGATTCATTCATCTGTATGTTTCACTTGAAGTCATTTAAGAATTCCCAGAATTGAGGCAAGATTTGGATTTGCCGCCAGTTTGCCGTGAATTGTTGGCAACTCTGAAAAAGAACGATTTGACAGTTGAGAGTTTAAAGTTATTAAACATGGACGCAAGGTTTTAATTAAATAAAAAACAAAACTTTTATTCTTTAAATTATTATAATTTTTTATTTTAATTAGGCTATTTTTTCAGTGACTCAAAAAATACTTAAATTAGGGTTACATACGTGCTCTTCTGTCGAAATTGGCGACCGCCAAACTCCCATTGTCTTTGGAATAATGAAAATACAACTCCATTTTCACTAACCCTAAACACCCAGCTGCCAACCTTTTTCAGGGTTGCCAACAATTTACTGCAAATTAAAACCTTGTAGTAATTTTGAGACACCCAATATTTCACAAAACATGTTTCCTCAAGCAATAAATGATGGAGTTGGCCAATTTTTTCTCACAGTTATTTTTCAAAACTAAATTGTCTTTGTGACTCCAAGTGATATTATTATTATTATTTGGAAAGCAGTAAGTAAACATTTTTACATTTGAGTGGGTTTGTAGGACTAATGGTATTCATTGAAACGGTGGAAAAAAAAGATCTGAAAGCCAAGTATATTGATTTTCTTCTTATAAATAATGTATTCTTTGCTTAGACTCTGAATGAATTTTTTTCTCATACTCCTTGGTATGTTTTCAATTGCTAACCTGATTTGAGAGTCAAAGATTCAGCCAAACTTTCTGATAAATAAAACAAAAATCTTTTTGGCGACTGTCACAAGATACAAACAAGTTTTTGGTCATTCGTTGCGTGGCAAATTTTGTTTCTAAAATTTTTGTAGAACAATGATTTTATGATAACATATGATTTATAACAATGCTTATAAGTATATAAGGTAATATTAAACATTATATATTTGAGTTTTAATCCGTTTTTCATGCTCGCGTATAACAGGATGCGAGAGAGGATTTGATCTCACAACCATCTATAGTCGAGCTTTAACCACCACAGGCTTCCCGCTAGTATATTAAACTTATAATAACGTTAATATGAACTTGTAAAAACAGATTATACGTTTGTTTAGTAAGGGGGTTTATATTTGTACGTTGATATCGTCTTTATAACTTATGATTCTTATTACTCCAATACTTGTAACATCTAAGGATAATACATTATTAATCCAACCGCCATTTTGGTTTTAACATATTGACTTTCAAAGAGTGAGAATACCTTTTTTGGACTTTCCAAACATCTTAAAAACAAAATGACTTGTGCTTGCAATTTTGAGCTATATATATGCCTAGTTGTATATATAATATTTTTTATAAATTTATACACCCCGGATTTACATTAGGTCTACACCAAGCTGCAGAGGTTAAACACTAATTCTTCTTGCCATTATGGCAAATATGTATATTGTAAGGCTATATACTGTATGTACTGATATATTTATTTCCTTACAACACATTATTAACATACAATGTAGGTTATATATAGCAGAAGGCCTGTAGAGGTTAAAGTTCCTGACTTGGGCATTATGATGATGGGTTCAAATCCTCCTCCGACATCTTGTTATACCTAAAAAGGGTGAAAAAGGGATTAAAACCACTACTATACTGTAGTTTATATATATAAGTTTATGAGTTACATATGAATTGCATATTTCTACGTCTTTTCAAATTCTTTGCCAAAATTAACACTTCAAACAAATTATGAAAAATGAAAAAGGGATGGTAAATTTCATCCCTTATATTTTGGTTTCAATGTCATTCCAGTGGTTCTAAGTCTTTTTGGAATGTTGATTAAACTTTCCCAGGAACGATGATATTTCTGGATAAGTTAAAAGACCGAAAAACAATTTAATAAAAGCTTCGCACTAAGGCACGACTGTTAGACGGCATTAATTGATTTAAAGGCTCTGACGGATTTAAATTAAAGGAATGCCTCGATTTTGAATTGGAAATTTTAAGAAGTAAAGAAGCCATTTAAACCTTTTAAATGGTTTCTACACCCGCCATATGCGAATTCATTTTATTTATTTATTTATTTTTTGTGCGATGTTTAATGTTCTCCAAGTCTTCGAGTGATTAGATAACAGTGTGAAATGGCAGACTATAATTATAATTATTTAATTAATGTTATTAAAAGCGCCGGAAAGTGTTTTTAAATAGTAATTATGGTCTGACCGGAATTTTGCAAAAGTTTGAGCATCGAATTCAATCAATTAAAAACGAAACCATTTAAACTGAGTTATTTAATTGCTATAATTTTGCATCATCGATTTCTCAAGTGTCTGATATAAGTTTTTATTCGAATCTTATTTGCTCATTTCCCTTCTTTAAAAGCCATCTTTTAATACCGAATAATCTTCTAAATGTGCTATTTAAAGAGGGATTATCAATAAGTAGGAGGATAAAACTAAAAGGAATGTAGAAAGTAATTCAGACAGGTTTAATTAAATTGATTCGCGAAAAAAAATTAAATCATCATAAAGAGATAAATTCTGCGGTGCATGAGTACGTCATAATACGCTCTGTTTGGACGTGACAAATTTTGCTCAATGTACGACTTCGGTTGGTTACGTAAATTAAATTTTTAAATTGATATCTTTGAGAAATCGTTTAAGTAGTAATCAATTATATTTCAAGTTATATTTTTAATCGCGAAAACCGAAAATTTAATTTTAGTGTTTGGTAGCCATGAATTTTAATTCGGGTAGAACAGACTCAATGGGTCTTTGAATGGGACTTTGGCACCAAACTGCGACGCCATGATCTCACGCCAGAAGAGTTTTGCAGTGTCTCTAGATAATTAATAAGACCTAGAGACAATGCAATAAGCAGTTAATTTCCAGACTATCATTTGTCAGATAAAATAAAATTGAAACCAGTTGAGGTTAATGGAAAGTGACAGAAGACGGAAACTGATAAAACCACATACAGGTTCAGGAGACTTGAAGTACAAGGGAAATCTTTTTCATTCGGTATAGATTTTCATTATTAGACAAAGTATTTATACTAAATACTCTACAACATAATAGGTAAACACATTGAGAGTTTTCTATGGGATCGAATTAATATTAGGTGGACCAGAAAACAATATCTGTTCTATGCTTAAGTCCAATATATATATGTTACAATAAATGTGATAAATCGAGCGAATATAATATATATAATTCACGGCGATTATTAATAATCACCGATTAAGCCTGATTAATAGGACAAATTAATGAATATTTTTCACATTTATCGGTTTGTTTATAAAATATATCCTACTCGTAATGTGATCAAACTTTTATTTAATATGAAGTTGGATATTTTATAAACTAGCTCGTAAATCTGATATTCAATAATTTGTCACACTAACCAAGCTTAATTGGTGATTATTAACAACCGGCGGGAATTATATATAGGCTGGTGCCATTTATCACTTTTACCCGAACATATAAACCGTTGAAGCTTTTACCTTCTCGGGCGAAATTTTCATGGTGACAATTGCGACTAGGCCACGACTTAACAAAAAGATTTCACAAGTCCGTCTTTTGACCCATACAGTTCACCCTCAGGGGTTTCTGTATGTACATCTGTCAGAGTCAATTTGACTCATACAATAAAACTGAAGTAAAAGACGCTAAAAACCAACTTATTAATAGATAATGTTTTAAATAATTAGAAATAGAGTTTTAAATGAGTCCAAATGGCTCAGTTCATGTTGATATTATACTAATTATAAAATTATTCTATTTTAAGACGTAGTATTAAACTGTTGTCAGAAATCAAGCACAGAGTGGAGTCCAGAAAATTAATTGAGAACCAGTCTAGAGTATTGTGGTGTTTCCTGTCTCAATAACAGCAGAAATTATATCAAACATCCTACAGCCAATCAGACAAACCCAACCCAACCTGAGTAATAACTTTCACATAGTTTTATACTTGAAGTCCTTGGTATTCAAGCTTTTTCCTTCCGGGCGAAATTTCCATTG
>JADMLL010000089.1:0-11247 GCA_016920875.1 Columbicola columbae | reverse complement strand
AGAAATTTTATTTTTCCTTTTCGCTGAAGAAGAAGAAGAAAGAAGAAAAATACGAAATAGTTCAAAACAATCAAATAATAACTTCATCAAGTAAACAGGATTAAAACTGTACAAACAAAGGTTGAATCAATAAATAGGAAAAGATCTAGAAGCTGAGTCAGTTTTGTGAAATCGGCTGTTTTGCTAGTGCAGGAACAACCTGTTGAATTTCCTTCATTACCGAGCTAAAGTCTCTTTGAATCTATTCTCTTCTTTTAGAAGTCGATCTACTTTTCTCCTTCGGAGGATTTATGTTCACCATTTTCCAAAAATTGAATTCGATGTACATTAGCTCCGCCATGTTTTCGAAGGTGACATACTCGTTTCGTTTTATAACAACTTGAAACGTCAGGGAAATTCTTTTTTTCTTGGAAAGATTATATTTTTTATAAGCACAACTTTTGATAAACTTTTTTAATGAGATGTGACAATTTTCACTTTTTTTTATGTTTCGAGGAAAGCTCGTTCTGCAATGAGACGAGTTTTTATTATCCTTCAAAGTCGAAAGCCTGATTTTCGTGTTGCATATTTTATCACGTTGGCCTCAAACTTTTCGAAGCTTATTCAACAGGTGAACGTTTAAACGCAACATTTTTAATTCTCTCTAATGTTCTCTATTATGATGAAGTTTAATTAAAATTCAAAATGAACGGGTTGAATTAATCGATAATTTTAATAATAAAATAATTATAACCTTTTTCTGAAGAAAACGATAAATAATTACTACAGAACCGGGGTTTCCGAACTTTTTAATCTGAGGATTACGCTGACTCTTCCACTAAGTTTCAAGAATCAAAAATGTATGAATCCAAATGAGCTTTTGAGATAGCCGTCGATAATTTTCACTAAGCAACTTGATCCACAACCGGAACCGGTTGCCGTTGGAAGGTTGCATCTAATTAAAACTGATTAATTATAAATATTATGTGAATCGGAAAAGCAATATCGTATATATGTTCGGGTAAAAGTGATAATTTTGGCAAATGTATGTTCTCAGGTAATAATTACCGATATTGGAGAAAATGTTTGTCACATTTACCGGCTAGTTAAGAAAATATTCAATTCTCTGAGCAAAGTTTTATTAAATTCTCTATTATGGGTTAAAGATTTGATAAACTAGGCTGTAAAAGTGATAAACATTTATTAATTTATCCCATTAACAAAGCTAAATCGGTGATTATTAACAATCGCCGCGAATTATATATACATACGTCTGTTTTATCACTTTTACCGTAACGTAAATTAGGTGTATGGCACGAACTGGCATTATGTTTCAGTCCACTAAATATAATATTATATTTTAAGAACGAATGTCTTATGTGTGATACTTTCTGTTTTGTTTAGAATTAGTTTCATATTATGTACACCCTTGGTACTCAAGCTTTTTCCTTCCCGGGTCAAGTTTTCATTATGACCATTGCGACTGGGCCAAAAGAGTTTCCAAAAAAAATTTTACAAGTCCGTCTTTTAACCCATACAGTTCACCCTCAGGGCATCTGTATGTACAAATGTCAGTCTGTTTCTGTATGTATTTTCTGTATATTGCCTCATAAAGATATGTCGAGGCAAACAATCTTAGCGATTTCTGAGCACAGGCCCGAACATTTTCGTACTGGTCAGGCACTATAGTTCAGACTTAACAATGATAAATCGACCTTCCATAAATTTTCGGTTTCCACTGGGCCACTCAATAGAGCTTGGTGGGCCGCAGTTTGAGTACCAAGGGTTTAGGGAAACTGAGAAACCTGACACAAATTTTCACTCAACCGGTTTTACTGAGCCACTGGGCCACTCAGTCGAGCTTGGTGGGCTGCAGTTTGAGTACCAAGGGTGTATACCAATAATTCCTCCGTTTCTTCATTAATCAAAAACAGTCTTTACTACAAAAACAAACCTTTTTATAATTTACTTACAATATAAACAAAATATACCAAATTGTTGGTGTGGTTTTGAATAATCTTGCGGTAGGGGCTAACGAACGCTAAGTCTAATACTTCAAGGCCAAAACGAAGAAAAGGGAAACCCACCCTCTGGAAATCCAGGAATACAATTCTTTTAGCCACTTCGACATTCTGTATAATCGCAATAAGACTTTTTGTAAGAATTCTAATTATTATTTCATATCAATTATGGGAGGAGTGATGTAGTGGTTAAAGTTCCTGACTTGGACACAATGATCTTTAGTTCGAATCCTCCTCCCGCATCCTGTTATACCCCCAAAAAGGTGAAGAATGGGATTAAAACCACCACCACTTATTTCGTATCAATTTATCACAGGAAAAAAGTAAACAATAAGCCGAATGATTTGTCAAATACAGTGTTGGAAGATCTTTACTTAAAAATCTGTTTGATTAAAAATGAAGACAGTGCTTTTACGTTCGTGACTTTTGGTTTTAAATTACTTAATAAGTACAATACATTTCAAGGTCCTTTTTGTAAAAGGGGATAAATACTTAACACACGTGATACAATCTCTTATTAGAACCTTTTTCACTTAAGAGTATACATATAAAATATATATTCAGGTTTGTAACATACAAATATACCATTAAGGACCACGAACTAGAAATAATAACAATTTTCCATTCAGTAAGGAGTTTCTTAGAAACTGGTTTACTTTTACACAATACTACAATTAAGAGCAACTACAACGTGTGTCACTAAAACCGAGGGACTGAGACTTAAAAGAACCGAATCAGTTGTTTTATTTACTTTGTAGATTGTTGTTTCCACTGTTTGGATTTCAAATTTAAAAGTTTATTTCTGATAAATAAAAATAAAGAGTCTAAAAAACTACCAAAACTACTTATTTATGACTTCAATTAAACAATTTATTTATTTATTTATTTTTATGGATTCTACTTAACAAAGTTTGGGTAATTTTGTTTTTAACGTCACCGGCGTAAGACCTTTGTTCTTAAAAATTATTTCCAGTGACTTGTTCATACTTGATAAATCAAATTGCTCTTTTCTGAGTATCCTTGAGGTCTTTCCCCTTAATTTTATGATCTCTCCCTTTCAACGATATTCTGCCTCAACAACAGTATTAATGTTCGTCTCCTTAGTTTATTCTTCTTTTATACTCGTATCGCCTTCTGAATGTGGCCTGAACTTGCCAACGGGACAATTATTTCCCTCCATAACATTATCCACACGGCTCATTAATTCTAAAGTCATTTTCCATCATTTCTCTGCTCTGTTTTCTCTACTACATCTATCTCGGCTCCTTTCACAAAACTTCCTATTGTTTCTAGGATCTTTTGATATTTTCAACACTTCCTGAAACTTGTGTAAACTTTTGGTTCCCGCCATTGTTTTTATTTATTTCATACAAATTTCTATCTTGTTATTCGCTTTTTTATTTGTGTATTTCGTTTTGTTTCCTTACTTATCTATTTTATTCTATCCACTTATTTATTGGTTTACTTTATTCTATTTACTTCCGTATTCGACTTTACCCATTTATATGTTGTCCTCTTCTGTAGCGACTGAGACAAATTTTAAGACTATGTCACCTTCTATGTCAATTTCTATATTAGCTCAAGACCAGAACGCCATTTTAACCTCCTTACCACTTTTTCGTAAGCACTTACTCCCTCAAACCCACCGTCTTTTCATTTATTATTTAATTTTACTGTCTTCCAGCCTTTTAACACTACCTCTCATGCCTGGTTACACGCCTTCATCCTATTCGTAGCATTTGGTGCATAATCGTTTTCTTTTCAACTCATTGTGTTTGTCAATTTACTATTAATGATGACTAGTCTTTGTAAACACTTATGTACATAATATATGTAAAACCTAACTTCACCCTTAATCCCTTCCGGACGTAATAAGTGAAAATTATATAAAATAATTTGTATCTTATGACAGTGTCCGTTTAATACTACGAAAATTAAGCCAGCTAACAATGTCGCTTAAATTAATCCTCTTAATATAGCTTAATTTGAATTTTGTAAATGAAAAACGAGAAAACGTTTTTGTTCTTTAAATATTCAAATTGAATTACAAACTTTGTTGCGCTTTAATAAATTAAAAATTAAGATGAAAACGATACTAAAACGGATGAATTATCCAAGGATCATTAAATGAAACCGACTGAACAAAGAAAGAAAGAAAGCTTCTGGTACTGTAAAGTATGTTCTTTAATGTTTAATTTTGTTATCTTTTCAAATTTTTGCCCGACAAAAAGACGTGGGTAAAGAAAATTGCAGTTTTGGGTTAATTAATTAAACTTGTCAGAAAGATTTTCCTTAATCCGAAGAAATCTTGGCTTTGCCTTATCTTAGAGCAATATAGATTAGGAGGCTGCAGTAGATCAATTGTCCAAGGTCGACTAATTTCGTTTCAATCCGCTTTATAACAGAGGACTTTCTTTTAGGTACAGAATCAATTTGCTCTTGTTTTTGTTATAGTTGGTTGAAATTTTTGTCTTTGAAGCGTGTCCTTCTCCAAAATTTTAATAAAGTTGATTCATTCATCTGTATGTTTCATTTGAAGTCATTTAACGATTCCCAGAATTGAGGCAAGATTTGATTTGCCGCCAGTTTGCCGTGAATTGTTGGCAACTCTGAAAAAGAACGATTTGACAGTTGAGAGTTTAAAGTTATTAAACATGGACGCAAGGTTTTAATTAAATAAAAAACAAAACTTTTATTCTTTAAATTATTATAATTTTTTATTTTAATTAGGCTATTTTTTTCAGTGACTCAAAAAATACTTAAATTAGGGTTACATACGTGCTCTTCTGTCGAAATTTGCGACCGCCAAACTCCCATTGTCTTTGGAATAATGAAAACACAACTCTCCATTTTCACTAACCCTAAACACCCAGCTGCCAAACCTTTTTCAGGGTTGCCAACTGCAAATTAAAACCTTGTAGTAATTTTGAGACACCCAATATTTCACAAAACATGTTTCCTCAAGCAATAAATGATGGAGTCGGCCAATTTTTTCTCACAGTTATTTTTCAAAACTAAATTGTCTTTGTGACTCCAAGTGATATTATTATTATTATTTGGAAAGCAGTAAGTAAACATTTTTACATTTGAGTGGGTTTGTAGGACTAATGGTATTCATTGAAACGGTGGAAAAAAAAGATCTGAAAGCCAAGTATATTGATTTTCTTCTTATAAATAATGTATTCTTTGCTTAGACTCTGAATGAATTTTTTTCTCATACTCCTTGGTATGTTTTCAATTGCTAACCTGATTTGAGAGTCAAAGATTCAGCCAAACTTTCTGATAAATAAAACAAAAATCTTTTTGGCGACTGTCACAAGATACAAACAAGTTTTTGGTCATTCGTTGCGTGGCAAATTTTGTTTCTAAAATTTTTGTAGAACAATGATTTTATGATAACATATGATGTATAACAATGCTTATAAGTTTATAAGGTAATATTAAACATTATATATTTGAGTTTTAATCCCGTTTTTCATGCTCGCGTATAACAGGATGCGAGAGAGGATTTGATCTCACAACCATCTATAGTCGAGCTTTAACCACACAGCTTCCCACTAGTATATTAAACTTATAATAACGTTAATATGAACTTGTAAAAACAGATTATACGTTTGTTTAGTAAGGGGTTTATATTTGTACGTTGATATCGTCTTTATAACTTATGATTCTTATTACTCCAATACTTGTAACATCTAAGGATAATACATTAATCCAACCGCCATTTTGGTTTTAACATATTGACTTTCAAAGAGTGAGACCTTTTTGGACTTTCCAAACATCTTAAAAACAAAATGACTTGCTTGCAATTTTGAGCTATATATATGCCTAGTTGTATATATAATATTTTTATAAATTTATACACCCCGGATTTACATTAGGTCTACACAAGCTGCAGAGGTTAAACACTAATTCTTCTTGCCATTATGGCAAATATGTATATTGTAAGGCTATATACTGTATGTACTGATATATTTATTACAACACATTATTACACATACAATGTAGGTTATATATAGCAGAAGGCCTGGTGTAGAGGTTAAAGTTCCTGACTTGGGCATTATGATGATGGGTTCAAATCCTCCTCCGACATCTTGTTATACCTAAAAAGGGTAATAAAAAAAGGGATTAAAACCACTACTATACTGTAGTTTATATATATAAGTTTATGAGTTACATATGAATTGCATATTTCTACGTCTTTTCAAATTAACACTTCAACCAAATTATGAAAAATGAAAAAAGGGATGGTAAATTTCATCCCTTATATTTTGGTTTCAATGTCATTCCAGTGGTTCTAAGTCTTTTTGGAATGTTGATTAAACTTTCCCAGGAACGATGATATTCTGGATAAGTTAAAAGACCGAAAAACAATTTAATAAAAGCTTCGCACTAAGGCACGACTCTTAGACGGCATTAATTGATTTAAAGGCTCTGATTTAAATTAAAGGAATGCCTCGATTTTGAATTGGAAATTTTAAGAAGTAAAGAAGCCATTTAAACCTTTTAAATGGTTTCTACACCATATGCGAATTCATTTTATTTATTTATTTATTTTTGTGCGATGTTTAATGTTCTCCAAGTCTTCGAGTGATTAGATAACAGTGTGAGATGGCAGACTATAATTATAATTATTTAATTAATGTTATTAAAAGCGCCGGAAAGTGTTTTTAAATAGTAATTATGGTCTGACCGAATTTTGCAAAAGTTTGAGCATCGAATTCAATCAATTAAAAACGAAACCATTTAAACTGAGTTATTTAATTTATATTTTGCATCAATTTCTCAAGTGTCTGATATAAGTTTTTATTCGAATCTTATTTGCTCATTTCCCTTCTTTAAAAGCCATCTTTTAATACCGAATAATCTTCTAAATGTGCTATTTAAAGAGGGATTATCAATAAGTAGGAGGATAAAACTAAAAGGAATGTAGAAAGTAATTCAGACAGGTTTAATTAAATTGATTCGCGAAAAATTAAATCATCATAAAGAGATAAATTCTGCGGTGCAGTACGTCATAATACGCTCTGTTTGGACGTGACAAATTTTGCTGTGTACGACTTCGGTTGGTTACGTAAATTAAATTTTTAAATTGATATCTTTAATCGTTTAAGTAGTAATCAATTATATTTCAAGTTTATATTTTAATTGCAAAACGAAAATTTAATTTTAGTGTTTGGTAGCCATGAATTTTAATTCGGGTAGAACAGACTCAATGGGTCTTTGAATGGGACTTCGGCACCAAACTGCGACGCCATGATCTCACGCCAGAAGAGTTTTGCAGTGTCTCTAGATAATTAATAAGACCTAGAGACAATGCAATAAGATGTAATTTCCAGACTATCATTTGTCAGATAAATAAAATTGAAACCAGTTGAGGTTAATGGAAAGTGGTAGAAGACGGAAACTGATAAAACCACATACAGGTTCAGGAGGCTTGAAGTACAAGGGAAATCTATTTCATTCGGTATAGATTTTCATTACTAGACAAAGTATTTATACTAAATACTCTACAACATAATAGGTAACACATTGAGAGTTTTCTATGGGATCGAATTAATATTAGGTGGACCAGAAAACAATATCTGTTCTATGCTTAAGTCCAATATATATATGTTAAATAAATGTGATAAATCGAGCGAATATATTAATATATATATTCGGCGTTTATTAATAATCACCGATTAAGCCTGATTAATAGGACAAATTAATGAATATTTTTCACATTTATCGGTTTGTTTATAAAATATATCCTACTCGTAATGTGATCAAACTTTTATTTAATATGAAGTTGGATATTTTATAAACTAGCTCGTAAATCTGATATTCAATAATTTGTCACACTAACCAAGCTTAATTGGTGATTATTAACAACCGGTGGGAATTATATATATTGGTGCAATTTATCACTTTTACCCGAATATAAAAACCGTTGATACTTAAGCTTTTCCTTCTCAGCGAAATTTTCATGGTGACAATTGCGACTAGGCCACGACTTAACAAAAAGATTTCACAAGTCCGTCTTTTGACCCATACAGTTCACCCTCAGGGTTTCTGTACATCTGTCAAGTCAATTTGACTCATACAATAAAACTGAAGTAAAAGACGCTAAAAACCAACATTAATAGATAATGTTTTAAATAATTAGAAATAGAGTTTTAAATGAGTCCAAATGGCTCAGTTCATGTTGATATTATACTAATTATAAAATTATTCTATTTTAAGACGTAGTATTAAACTGTTGTCAGAAATCAAGCACAGAGTGGAGTCCAGAAAATTAATTGAGAACCAGTCTAGAGTATTGTGGTGTTTCCTGTCTCAATAACCAGAAATTATATCAAACATCCTACAGCCAATCAGACAAACCCAACCCAACCTAATAACTTTCTCATAGTTATATACTTGAAGTCCTTTATTTAAGCTTTTTCTTCCGGGCAGAAATTTCCATTGTGACATTGCATTGCGACTGGGCCACAGGAGTTTCAAAGAAAAGATTTTACAAGTCCGACTTCGACGTTTACAGTACACCCTCAGGTATCATCTGTATGCACATATGTCTGTCTGTTTCTGTATGCATTTTCTGTATATTGTCTTATAAAAATATGTTGAGGTAAATAATGTTAGCAGTTTCTGAGCATAGGCTCAAACATTTTCGTACAGGTCAAAGCAGTCTGTTTCAGAGTTCAGACTTAACAATGAGCAATCGACCTTCCACAAATTTTCGGTTTCTACTGGCCACTCAGTAGAGATTGGTGCTGCAGTTTGAGTACCAAGGATATATACGGGTTGCTTTCCGGTTTAATATATACAGTTCTGAGAAAAGGTACCAAGGGTACCAAGTTCAATCAAGTCTCTAAGACAAATCATGTTAAATTAGAAGAAAATTTAGCTTATAAACCTATTTGGAACCTTTCGTGATGCTAATAACAATTCTGTTTTGAAATTTGTCGGGCGAATTAAAACGAAAGATTAAACAGCATTTTTGTAAAACAAAGTATGTGGTTTTATTTCCTGACTAAAAAGGCTTCAAAGGAAAGGGTAAACAGAGAACAAAAGCCTAAGCCGGGAAAATCAATTACAAGTTACCAACAAAAGCGAGAATGTTGCTTTTAAACATAAAAACAAGAAAAATAATTTTTAAATGCGAAAAGGGCAATTAATCTGTTTGGCACCTGAAAAGGGTTTTAATCGGCTGTTGGCTAAATAAATTATAATCGTTCTTAGTTTTTAATAAGGAAGAATCCGGAAACCCATACACCAGTTTCTTCTCTCTCCATCTCTGTATATAAATCTTCTTCACTTTTTATTATATTTTTGTGCATTCGCGTTCACGAGATTCGTAATATTTTCAGCAATTCATACGGAAAATGGAATGTCACTGACAAATTTACGTTTGGAAGAAGGGAACCGATACATAAATCCCGCATTCCTTTCGGCCGTGGTTTGAATCGTGTTTCCAAATTCCGGAATCAGACTTGAGAGCCTTTCGTACCAACAAAGCTTAATTTCTCCCAGTTCTCGGAATTGTTTTAAAGGACTTGACGGGTGAAAACTAGATCAAACGTCCGCCATATTTATAGTTGTCATTTGTCATAGTAGTCAATTCAGATCTGAAAAATCATTTCCGTAAAATTAATACAAAACAAAACAGGAAGTGGTGATTCGACAGCCTTTTTCATGGACTAACCTCAAAATGAATGGCGCGTAAAACCGATTTGCAGTTTTCTGCATGAATGAATTAATTCACTGAATGATGTTTAGCGCGGAGGATAAGTCTAAACTTTTAAAATTATTCCCATCTCATAGGAAAATTCTAGAGCTGTTTAGTATAAACATTTTTGGTTCTGATTTGAAACATTCTTAAAAGTGAATAAAATTACAACGAAATTGACATAAACAAATATTTTGTTGTTTTTATACAGTTCCGCCATTTTAGTTTATGGTTTATGATCTCGGTTAAAATAAATGTTTGTTTATGACTTGTTATAGGTTTTTGGTAATTTTAATCATGCCAGAGCTTTCGTCCTAACTATTGTATTTTCTTTTTGTAAACATTTTGGTTACTTAGTCACCATTATATTTTAGAAATTTTTGTGTGAAAAGCATGGGTCACAAAACTGGTTTTAGGGTTCTTTGTTTGATTTTTGACAAGATTGAAACAGAGATAATCTTCCTTTGAAAATATAAATTTTGAAAAACGCTCTTTTGCTGTTACGTCTATCAATTATCTGAATTAACACCAAGTCAGATAAAGTTTGATCCGCCATTTTGTTTTTAGCCTACAACGAAAATTATTCCAGGTTGTCTATTATTATTATCACTTTGCCATTAGGATAGTGTTTAACTTGAATGTCCTGTGATTAACACTTTTTTATCTTCCTTTTCTCCTCCCAAAACCTTTTCATTCTCTTACTGTGTTTCTCTTTCCTCTGTTTGAGTCAAATTTTCTCAGTTTTTTTACAACAAATTCTGTTTCAATGTCTGTATCTTTGTCTGTATATTTTGTCTTCTCGTTCCATTTTGGTCTTATTGTATTTCTATAAACCAGTTGGTTTTGCTGACTGAGTTATTTACAATAGTGCGTAAACATTTTCCGACAGCGACCCGTCAGGTATGTGTTCTCAAATACGATGTATAGTTCGGCCATTTCTTCCACTTCATCGTATAAAAACATCATCAAGCCTGACGCATATTAATTTATTTATAATTTTAAGAAAATACTTTTTATACAACATAAAATCAGTAGAATTCTCCTTTAATGAGATGTATGAGGCTGCAAGTTTCTACTTATCTCATCTGTGTAGACGATAAATTCAGAAATTTGGAAAATTTTGGTGACCCCAGAAGATCGCCCCTAGTTTGCCCAACAAGCATTTATAATCAAAAGTCTGCTGTTCAATCTATGAATTTATCTATAGAATGCTGATCATGTCTAGTGTTAGTGTGCTGTGTTAGTATTAATATAATTCTTCGGTTCGTCCATCATTATACAGTGCAACCTCTCATGCAGCGGGAATTTCGCATAACGATCAACATAAATTGCAAAAATGCCTCATAACGAGCAATTTTTGCGGCATGTTATGGGAATCCCCGAAAACTCGAACTCGAATCGGGGCAGATTCAAAGTTTAATCTTTCTCTGGCCGTCTTCTTCACTACCCAAAAATTCTTTCATTTTCACATTCTTAAGCTTCTTATCTACTCCTTTTCTTCTGCTAAATACTATAAATAATTTTTAGTCCTTTTTC
>JADMLL010000009.1:14733457-14753302 GCA_016920875.1 Columbicola columbae | reverse complement strand
GATTTATACTTTGAAACAACATTTTGGGCCTAACTTTGCAAAGGTTTTGTTTCCTAGAAGAGATTACTTCTTAACCTAACATAAATTCATACTCTATCAACCTAAAATTTAAAATTATACTAACCATGAGTATATACCAATATACTAAAATATAGCAGACTAATCTGGGTATGCTACAAAATGCTATCAAAATGACAAATCAAAAGAGAATTAAAAACAAGGAGGAATCAAGAAAAAGAGGAGAAAAGGAGAAGATAGTGCAACAGTACCTAGTACCCAGTACCCAGCATGCAATGTCGTTGAAACTAACCTGCCGACCAGCTGATCCGTTGGTCGGTGTGTCGGGGACACTGTCGCTCCTCCTGCGACGAGACCCACTTCCAGAAGTGCCACTTGCACTTGCAACAGACCATCTCATTAAAGATCCTCCTCGGCTGGTTTGAGCCACGGGCTCTTTTCAACTTCACGCTGCTGCGACCCTGAATCTCATAAAAATGTTTGTTTGAACGTTGAGAATGTTCTGCAAATCCACCTGATTACAAAAGAAAATTACAAAAAAACAGTTAAGGACTGGATAAGGAATGAAGGAAATATTTTCTTGACTTTTTTTTTGTCAGGTGAGGTGATTAACAAATTCATTGCAATCTAGATTTGTGTGACTGTCTGATAGTTTGTTCATTTCCGGTTAGAGCTCAAGAAGGTGTTTGAGTGGACAAAACACTTTTATAGTCTAAGAATTCAAACTCCCTCTCGCTTCCTGTTATATAACCCAACTCAATGGCGGACTAAAGCTTAGGCGACCTAGGGCCCGTAGGTTTTGGGGCCCGAAGATTAAGTTTTTAAGTATGTCTCTTAAACTGAAAAAGACGCCTGAATGTTGTTTAGAACCCGCTTTAGCCTTAGTCCGCCAATTACCCAACTATAGAGGTGATAAAACTCTCAAAAACGATGCGCCGCTAGTAGAGGATCATGTTTAACTGGAAAATTTGAGTCAAAATGAGAGCCGTTACAACATCACCATCAACAACAACAAAATGGCTCAAATCCGCGCAACAAGTTTTCTGTTTGATATAAAACCAAACCTACTTCCACAATTTTTTAAAAAAAATAACCTAAAGTGGTTAGAGTGTCTCAAAAACGTCTGAACTATCTCTAACAGAATCGAGAGCTCATCAGGCAAAATGAAGGAACGAATAAAAGAAAATTTTTCGGGTCCCAAGATGGTCGGGGCAGAAAATGGAAAATTGGATGAGGTTGACTCCTTCAAATGTAATTTCTGACGGAGCCTCCGAAACCCCACCACCACCAAAACTCACCCCTTTCAACCCTCTTTAAAACAAGAAAAGCAAAGCAAAAAGAAGAACAAAATGAAAATTTTATGGACACAAGGAAAAGGCGCGGAAAGGCCGTAAACCAACGGATTTTTAACTTCCATCTTACTTTTTATTATCTCATTGAATAAAACATGAAATCACCGATGCGGCGAATGCGTATGTGCCGCCGGAAGGGGTTGTAGGAGGAAGACCGGAAGATGAAAAAGGAAAATCTGAAAATTGATTTAAAAAGTGAGAGGCACAAGCCTTTCCAATAAATTTTATTATTTTAATAATTTGAATAAAAATTTGACGAAGAACGAAGCGAAACTCTCGCGGGCCCCCAAATGGCATCCATCTGCGACCACACAGATGCACCCTCCCAACCCATTTTCCATCCCCCAAACTCAATTTTTTATTCTGCCGTAAGCGGTTTTTCAGGTTTTTTGGTTAATTTGGGAAACGGAGGGGCGGGAGGAAGGAAATTGGAAATGAGTCACGGTTTCAACCATGACAGTTTAAAGAGATTACTCTTGGGGCCCAGAAGGAAGAATAATAATGGTGGAGGATGGTTGGGGGAGGAATTCGCAATAAAGAACAAATTGCATCGGTTTTGCTGGGATTTCTTTAAACAAATATAAGGAGAAAGCGAAGGAAAGGAAGGCAAAAACAAATTTCGGCGTGGCGAGACAAGAGCAGCAAATCAACTCAAAATCCTACTTTGTAAAAGTCTACCAACCTCTTGGATTTTAAATTCCCATCTGAATTTAACGCTCTCGAGTTCGAAGATGGCAAGAAAAAGGTTTTTGTTCTGCTTTAGGTTTGGTTTCGGTTTTTTTGTTTCGTGTGACACTTCTCCAAACTCTCAGCTTTCAGGATTTTATTCCCAAATCAGATCAGAGCTTTTAGCCGAGTAAGACTCTGACGTTATCTAGACAACATGGCGGAATTATTTCAACCGCAAAATACTTCATAGTCTTCCTCCCTCTCTCTCTCTCCTCTTTCTCTTCACCGGTGGGCAGCTTTCGAAAGGTGGAGTCAAAGGAATAAATGTACTGTGACGTCATCCGACAGGAAACCGCGAAAGAATGCATTTCCAGTTGGGAAGCTGACTAAAGAAACAAAGACCGACCACGAAAACGCAGGAATTAGGAGAAAGTATTTGGAAAAACTTTTCGTTCGGAAGAGAGAGAGAGAGGTTTTAATCGATTTTACTCCATGACCTTTTCAAAGGGAAAGATGGGAAATGAATCAAAGAGAGAAAGGCTCTGTTCTCTCTGATCTACTAACTCGACAGGAAAAATCCTGGTTATGACATGACAACCGAGATTGCATTCAGTCTAAAACCAATTTTCCAAATGTCAAGATAAGACCTACCGAACAGGAAAGTCATCTTCACGTTCTTTTTCCTATTCAAACATCCTGCCAGTCCCAAAAAGACCAAGGAATTAGCAGAAACAAAAGACTTGGATAAAAAGATCTCAGCGATAAAAAGGGAAGACAAGAGACGTCAGGTCATTTGAATGAAATTGAATTCTCCGAGCGGAAAATACAGTCACTACCAAATTAAGACTCGAAAAGAACAAACCGCAAAAAGAGGAAGAAGAAACCACACGAAACCAAAACAAAAAGCAAAACCAAACCGACAACAGAATAGTTAAAATTCAGCAGGAAGAAATTAAAAACGGACAACAGACAAATAAAATTAAAAACCAAACAGAAAACCAAAAACAGATAAAAAGACAAAGACCAAACCAAAAACAAAATCTATTATTCAAACTAAATCGCTTTAAAGCATCTCTGATAATGTTGTAACGGCTTTTGTGCTTTACTACCCCTTCTGTCCATCAACCAACCCCAAACACCACCACACCTCAATTTTATTTTCATTTCCATTCAATGAAGATCATTAGCAAGAAATAAAAATTCTGTCGGGAAGTTGTATTTTGATTATTTACGACTCGACAGGGCAGATCGTTATTTCCGGTTTCCCAATTTCCTGAAACCCACCCCTAATCCTTCACCTCCCGACAGACGAAATAAAATTGTTTGCGAGAGACAAAACCGCCCCAAAGAAAATTATTTTGGTGTTAAGAAAGCGCGAAAGCTCTTCAAAGAACTACGATACAAATTGAATTTTAATTTTATGGAAAATTCCAGAGAGAAGTATGATTTCCGGTTAAAAAGGAGAGGAAGGAAATTGTGATTAAGAGTTTTTCCGTTTTTCTTCTTTTTCATTTTCCCGGGGATTACCTGCTGATGAAAACTCCCCGTCGGACTGAGGAATATGTGAGTTCTGTAATGATGCTCTTCCATGACCGTGTATCCGGCATCTCGATTTCTCTTTCCGGTTCCGCTTTTTTGACTCCTACTCCGACCCACCGCCTTCCCGTAGGATCTCTCCTTCTCGCCGTGAAAGTTTTTACGGAACATAATATTCATTTTGCTGAGTTTTTCCCCGGTTTTCTGAGAGAAACTTTTTCTTCTGTTTTTGTAAAACAACCGGAAACGGAAGCTTTTCCTCCTCCTGTTTTTTGGGGGAGGAAGGGAGGAGGAAAGAACAATGTTTACAAATCAAAATCAAAATTTAATCAAGTTTTTTTTATTTTCGTTTTTGATTTTTTTTTGTTCTGTTTTCATCTTGTAAAACAAAGAGTCCGCTCTGAAAATGTCGGTTTTTGTTGAAATTCTATTTTTTACGGATTTACCGGGGGTCGGGGGTGATGGAGCAGAGGGTGTCAGCGTTCACGTTACGTTGGGAAAAGGATTCTAGGATTTGAGGATGAGAGGTGGAAATTTCGGGGACAAGAGGGGATTATGGAGTTTTTATTTATTGTTTCTTCACTATTGAAATGGATTAAGCGGGTTTCGGTGGCGATCACGTGTCCGGTTTATTCCAAAAATGGTTTCCAATTTTTCATTTGTTTTTGGTCGAGACCCGAATTTTATTTTTCATTTGATTTCGTCGACAGCTGTACAAAAGTGTCGAATGTTTGTTTGAACAACAGCGGAAGTGTTACCGGATTTCGATATGTGAAAGCGAGGATGTGATACTGAGTGGCTTTAGAAAGGTGATATAGTATCAATGTGATACTGATACTGTTTGCCGATTTCGAGAGAATGAGACACCTGAACCTGGTTGTGTATTTATTCCGAGTGTTCATTTCCGTTTGATGAGTTAAGTACAGAGGGCGGTGTGTTCGAACAGTTTGACTGATTAAATTTCAGTCGCTTTGTGAGAAATTATCTGCGTCCGTCTGTCTTTCCACTTCTCTTTTTATTAATATCGAGCGGATCTTTTCAAATTTTCTCATTAGTCCAATCTCATAAATAATGCACACTTTTACTAAGAGCTCATTTCATCTGCTTATTTGTGTCCATCGATACGTTTTGACAGAATTTTCGTTCTGTTTGTGTCACGCTGTCGACAACAGCAAACTCTGTGTAAAATTTTAAAACTTATTCGTTTGAAAGGTTGCGAATAATTAAAGAATTTCATTTCATAAATAATGCACACCATCAGCAGGAGAACATTTCTTGAGTCAAAATTATAAGGGCAGCTGAGTTTAAAAGTCCTATAATATTTCAAGAGAGATTCATGTCATAAAGAGTGCACAGTTTGATAGTGACGCTCTTTCAAAAGTCGTACACAATTTGGTCAGGACTTCATTTCCTCCTCATAAAAATTCTAACTCCAGATAGACTTCTTAGAGTTGTGTTTAAGCTATATTTCATATATATTGCACACTGTCAACAACAGCACACTTCATGAGTGATATAAAGTTTGTAAAATTGACTCATTTCAAAAGAATAATTTGAGAAAAATTCATTTCATAAATAATGCACAGCCTAAACTCATCAAGAAAGTGCGTATCACATACAAAACGAAGCCTTGCACAGAGTGTGCATTATTTTAGAAATGAACCCTTGACCAAATAGTGCATTTCTATTACGATCATTGGCAGGGTTTGGAATGAACAACAGTGTGCATTACTTTTGACATGAGGATCCTCTCATACGAATTGAGTCACAGGGCGATTCTCGAAAAATGTGTCATGTGCGAAAGCTGATTTCTCTCTAAGTCGTCAGTGTTTTACGTTTTCTGGAATTCGAATCAATGAATGAGATTCGTGTGGGCGGTTATCGAAGCACCGAAGTGGAGGAAACCCGTCCTACAGCGAAAGCTCTTCATTCGTGCGAAACCTTGCACTCTGCTCTGGTGACATTTTCCAAAATTTTCGTCCAAAAACTTTTTTTTTGTTGTTTTGATAACTATGTACACTTGAAGAAGAAATCCATTTCGAAAGTAAAGAGAAACTTTTGTCGAAAATAATTTCCAATCTGAGGGGAGTGGTTGCGGGGCCTGGGGGGGGGATGAATTTCGGAAAATTGGAAAATACAGAGAAATTGGTTTTTAAATGTAATGTACACTTGAGAGAGAGGAATTAATTTTATAAATAACGCGCGCGCTTTTCACGAGAACTCTTCTTGTCCTTCGATCCTCTTTTGAACCTTTTTTCCTGGCTTCAAAAAACCTCAGAGTCCTCGTTCGAATCCTCTTAGAGTAACTCTTTCATTAGAACTTTCAAAAACGAAAATACCAGAAAAAATAACGGTCATTTAGAGGAAATATTCCCGATCGCGGTCAGTCCGTCTGTCTTCCGGTCTCTGTTATACCAATCCCCCAAACTCACATGATGCTACCTCATTTCCGGTAGACTCCATCTTTGACTTGATAAATAATCACTGTTACCGAGAGTATATTCCAAAGCTTTGAAGAGTGATTGGTTTCGAATGTTGTGGACAATTCTAACAGAAGTTCGTTTCATAAATATTGCACACTGTTAGCCGAAATGCACCCTATAAGTGATGCAAAGTTGTAGTAGTGATTGAATTCGTAAGACATTTGATGAGAAATTCATTTCACTGATCACGGTACAGTGTACATCTTGAGTGGACTTTGAACAAAATTTCGTTTCAAAAATAATGAATAGAAACCATAGAAACCATTCCAGATTTTTCTTCTTAACCACCACCTGTCTTCAAGATTGTCAGGGGATTTTGAGTGAGGAACAGATCTGAGTTCTTAGTTCCAGGAGCGGATTAAGATCATTACAAAGTAATGGCTTTACCAAGATCTCACAAATAAGCGATAATGTTGAATATATTCGATATTGGAAAGCAGAAATTTTATAAAATTAGAAAAACGATGAAGCGAGAGAGGATTGAGGATTGAGTGCGTTTGAGATGGGTTTCCTCGCGTTTTCCAGGAAGAAACACTCCAAAAGTCATAAACAGATTTAACCTAAAAAAAGTTTTTCCTCGCATTTTATGTAGAGGTAGACAGCTGGCTGTCCTTTCTCTCGAGTCCAGTTATTATTTTTTTAATTAAACAGAAAACAGTGTTTCGCGTGGAAGTCAGGATGTGGAGAGAACAGGCTCTGATTTACCTGAATAAATAAAAGGCGAACTCAAGAAATCTATTAATAAATAAACAAGTTGGAATTGTTTTTCACATGAGAATTCTGTCCGCTCAAAAGTGTGCATTACTTATGAAAAAGTGAGAGAACCACCACGGGGAAATCTATCAATGATAGTATGAAGTATGAATGATTCTTGTAACGGTTTCTACTTAGCTTGTGCATTACTTTTGAAAGAAACTCTTGATCAATGACTGTCTTAAAATTGTCCACAGCATTTGCTCTTACGCTTACAGTGTGCAATATTTATGAAATAGAAGTAAAAGGGTCACTCTGAAGGATCAATTAATAACCGTAAGAGTTAGCATTGTCTTTGAGAAGGAATTTCGTCCGAAAAACTGTGCATTACTTATGAAATAAGCAGTTTGACGATTCTGGAATAATTTGCAGATAAGTGCAGATGGACAGCTCTTAACAAAGCTCTGAATTGTTTTATAAACGAAGTCTTCACCACGTCGTTCATTATTTATGAAACAAAGTCCGCCTCCAATTGTTCGCTACCTTTCAACATTCAATGACTTTTGATGTTTTCATGACTTATGGAATGTACTCACACTGTGTATAATTTATGGAATAAAGCCAAAAATTCGAACCACCAGAAAGCAGGAAGCGACATTCACTTGTACACATAAGCTACTGAAAAATTTGGCAAAACCTGTCGATGGTCATAAATACACAGATCTAATGAGCTCTTAGTAAGAATGTGCATTATTTATGAAATCAAGTCAAAGATGGAGTCTACCGGAAATGAGGAAGCATCATGTGAGTTTGGGGATTGGTATAACAGAGACCGGAAGACAGACGGACTGACCGCGATCGAATATTTCCTCTAAATGACCGTTATTTTTCTGGTATTTTCGTTTTTGAAAGTTCTAATGAAAGAGTTACTCTAAGAGGATTCGAACGAGGACTCTGAGGTTTTTTGAAGCCAGGAAAAAAGGTTCAAAAGAGGATCGAAGGACAAGAAGAGTTCTCGTGAAAAGCCTATTTATTTATAGAATCAAGGCAAGCTTGGAAGTAGTATTGTCTCTGAAAACGAAATTTTGTCCAAAAAACTGTGGATTGCTTATGAGATAAGCAGTAACAAGATCCTGCGGAATCTGTCGATAAATACAGACAGACAGCTCGTAACAAAATTTGCATTATTTAAAGGATGAACTCTTCGCCAAATTGTTCATTTTATGAAATTAATTCCCTTCCAATTGTTGGCAATCTTTCGACGAGTCTCATTAAATGTTGTCATCACGCATGGAACATAGTCTTGCTGACAATGTACATAATTTACGAGATAAAACCGAAAATGCGAGCAACCTGAATGTAGGCTTGTAGGATTGTGAGAATTCTATCATTATTAAAAAGTGTTATAATGTACGTCTGTGGTATCGATGGAGTTAGGTTTCCATCACTGTCACAGCCAGTTGGTGTAAATACTAAGAGCGACATACAACAAGGAGCACATGAAATAGATGACAGAGAGGTAGAAAGACAGACGGACAGAACATTTCCTTCAAACGAACGTTTTTACAGTTCTGGTGAAAGATTCTTTACAAAGGACTTAAACAGATAACGAGCTCTTAGTGTGCATTACTTATGAAATTAATTTGTTTTAAAACTGAGCAAAATTTGAATCGATTTTACTCAGTGACGTCAACTCAAAAGCGATAGATAGCGAAAATGAAGGTCAAAGAAAGAAAAGCTCTGGTTCTATGAGATATGCTCACTCAACGACAGGAAAACTCCTGGTTATGACATGAAATACTGAGATTGCATTCAGTCTGAAATCCTTTTTCCAAAATGTCAAGATAAGACCACCAAAAAGAGAAAGTCTTCATCACAAAACCAATCACTCTTAAAGCTTTGCATCACTCATAGAATTCATGAGCTTTTCCTAATTTTCATTTCTACATAGAAGCCTTTGACTGAAAAAGAATTTGAATCGTGTGCTTCTGCTGCTGTTGTTGTTATAAAACCAAATTTCAAGCTTCCAGGTATCTATTTCCAACGTTATTACAGTTTGGAAAATTTCCTTTGTAAAGTTTGAATGAATAATAACCAATCAAAAAGGTTCTCAAGAGAGTGAGAACCAATCACAAAGGTTGAGATCTATTACTAAGAATAAATAAAGGAGGAAGTTGAAAGGTTGAAATATAAACAAAACCCATTTCATCAAAAGTTATTGAAGGCCTTTTATCACCCGAAGAGAAAGGGAAAAGTCGAAACAGAATGTTTATAGACGTTAAAAAGTTTCAATAACAAGACGGGGAAGGAGGAGTCTAAGGAAAACTATGAGAAAATCAAAGGAAAACAAAAACACCGACCAAAATCGAATCCAATATCCGGCGGAAGCGATATATTGCAAAACCGTCATTCCCAGATTGTAAAAACCCGAAATTGACTTCCGGGGTCACACTCCCCACCAACCCACCCACCCAGGTCCTATAGAACCCAATTCTTTGTTATCATCACAATCACGAACAAAAATCAAAACGACCGACAAATAACAAAACAAAGATGAACCTTTGACAGTGACGTGGAGGACCCTCATCGGTCACCGCACTCACACACAACACGTATGTTTAACTAATCAGTGATCCGGAAACAGTACACAGAACAGTTACAAACAAAGACAAAATAATTATAACTTTTCATTGTCCGAGCTCGTAATCCGAGCTTAGTACTCAAACAACAGAACATTGAATAAAAAGTTTTATTGATTCGAATGGGACACGTTTTCCCCGCGGAAAACTCCGACGAGAACCACAACCACCAAAATATTCAGCTGTTGAGAGCGAGGTGAAGCTCACAACTAGTAGAGAAATTACAAAATTAAAAATAGAAAATGGACGACATTAACGAAAAGAAAAAAAATTTTTTTGGCAGAGTCATCAGACTTAAAATTCGCGTCAAAGATTTTATTGTGATGTGATTGTTACGTTGCATAGTTGAGTAGTTGAGCTTTCGAATATTTTTTATAAAACTCCGATTTTTTTTGGTATATTTTTGTTCTGGGTAATTTTAGATCTGGTAGCCAAATTCTAAGTCATTATTCACCTACTTTATTATTGATATTTAAAAGTTGACTCCATCATATCCTCAAAGCCTCTTGTTTGCACATTTTGTGGTTTTCAAAGTCAAAACAATTTTTACAATAGAGGTAGTCAATGTAGAGTTGTGCTGTACAATGATCTCACTATTGGACTCATAAGTCACTTTTATCACTACAGTCAAACAAAAGTCGTCTTTTATATAAATTCAAGCATATATTTATATATTATATGGAGATATATTTTAATACAATCATTAGACTTGATTTTGGTCTATTTGCTTACTTTGTGTCGTTGAAATCCAAACTGTATTGTTTAGTGTTAATATTTTAATTTGATACTATACTCGATAAAATTTGTTTAAATGGAAAATTTCTGAAAATTGAAAATTTATTCAAAACTTTAATTCATTCAACCAGCACGCTTTTCTTTCGCTGTGTACAGTAAAACCAAAAAGAAAATTTCACATGACTCGTAACTCGCTCTTATCACTACAATCAAACTTAAGTCGTTTTCTGTAAATTCAAGTACATACTTATACATTATATTTCAACGACTGGATTTGGTTTTTAGGAAGATGGTCCTTCTCACGGTTTTAGGCTCATTTTGGTCAATGATTTTTCTAGTACGGTTGTGGTGTTGATGAATGAGCAAATCCAAGTTGATGTAAAATTGTATATTTTCTCTAGTACAGTATGGGATGAGATATGAGAATAATTTATAATCCTGATGGTAAATTAACCGAAACACCGATCGATCTCTTAGTAAAATAGTTTTCAGGTCTAATAACATTATTTTGAGAGTATAACCAACAGAGATGACTATGCAGAGTAAACCCATCAAAGCGGGACTGAGAGGTCCAAACTGGTAAGGCAAAATCACACGTGCTTTCCATAAATACGACAAATAATACTGATACTTCATTTTTGTTTAAATTGCAATTCAAAATGCTTAACAACATTCAGTGCAGTTACAAATTGACAGTGACTCAAATTGAATGAATTGGCTTGTGTCAGTCCGTTCGCCAAAAGTACGAGAACACTTGTTTGAAGATTTTGCAGTTCTCTTGCTTATTAACAAACGACCTGAATGGAATTATCTTGATTTTTGCTTTGACAACTGTTGTATAGCCCTTTGTGATTAGTCCAAAATTAGTTACAGTAATTGTATACGTATTGATTGTAAACTTCAATGTACAGTCCACACGTCTCGTCTGGACATTTCCGCCGATCCATCGCGTCAGATTAGAATTAATGTTGCTGATGTATAAAGACAAAATTTTCCTTTTCTAAGTTTTTTTTTATCCAACAGATTTTCAACTTCTCACAAAAATTTTTTTCTACTAACTTTAACATCGCAAGTTGGGTATACAAAATTTTTTTCTTTTTCTTTCACAAAGACTTGGGTTAATTGGTTAATTGAAAAAATGGCGGAAACATGCGAGAGTTTTCTCTTTAAAAGAAACGAATTCAATTACCAACGTTTACTTTAATCACAAAATATAACTTAATCAACCTTGAGTTATGTACAAACTTTGAATATAATGTTTGCAAAACTCTTTTCTCTTATTCTCGATTCTTCATGAAATATTTCACTTTACTAAAGTGGGTATAAATTTATATTTATACTTCACTTTTCTTCTAATAATAAACATTTTGAAGAATTGACTATTTTATAAACTTAAAATTGATTTGTATATCCTATGTCAAGACAAACTCCAAACCAGAGTTTGGAGTCAGAAAAGGACCAACGAAAAGTCGGCAGGACTGACTTAACCTTTCTATAAAAAGGGGCCCACTGATTGTTTTTGAGTATTTTTGGTCCCTGCTATTCATTTTACAAACGATTTAATATTGAAATTGGGTTTATTGGTTTTGATTTTATTTATACGATACTAAATAAACTTTTAAATTTTATGAAATATATACTTTCTAGTTAAAAAACATTAGCAAGATAAATTGTTGTCAGACAGTATGTACAGATTAATTGATTGTAAAAAATTTTTTTTACGTGCTTCGTAATACAAACAACCCTGAAACCTGTCTGAATCTTCACCTAACAGTTTTCATAACTCTTACGAATTTGGGTCCGACATTCCTTTTCTTTATACCAATTATATAACATAAATTTAGTAAACAACACTCGAACCTCTTTGCAAGTAATAAATTTTTCAAAAATTGATGCTGAACGGGTCGAGACTACAAAAGAAATCTTGCATAGATAAGCTGTATATTGTTGGAAATGTTACTTCTGCCTTGTATTCCATTCATAATATTATTCTTCCTGTTGGTTATGCTCGCAAAATAATGTTATTAGACCTGAAAACTATTTTACTAAGAGATCGATCGGTGTTTCGGTTAATTTACCATCAAGGATTATAAATTATTCTCATATCTCATCCCATACTGTATGCTAGAGAAAATACACAATTTTACATCGACTTGGATTTGCTCATTCATCAACACCACAACCGCACTAGAAAAAATCATTGACCAAAATGAGCCTAAAACCCGTGAGGAGGACACCATTTTCCTAAAAACCAAATCCAGTCGTTGAAATAATGTAAGTATGTACTTGAATTTATATTTAACAGAAAACGACTTAAGTTTGATTGTAGTGATAAGAGCGAGTTACGAGTCATGTGAAATTTTCTTTTTGGTTTTACTGTACACAGCGAAAGAAAAGCGTGCTGGTTGAATGAATTAAAGTTTTGCGAATAAATTTTCAATTTCAGAAATTTTCCGATTTAAACAAATTTATCGAGTATAGTATCACAATATTAAATTGAAAACACTAAACAATACAGTTTCTTGATTTCAACGACACAAAGTTAAATTAGACCAAAATCAAGTCTAATGATTGTATTAAAATATATCTCCATATAATATATAAATATATGCTTGAATTTATATAAAAGAGACGACTTTTGTTTGACTGTAGTGATAAAAGTGACTTATGAGTCCAATAGTGCCCAGAATCATTGTACAGCACAACTCTACATTGACTACCTCTATTGTAAAAATTGTTTTGGACTTTGAAAACCACAAATGTGCAAACAAGAGGCTTTGAGGATATGATGGAGTCAACTTTTGTAAATATCAATAATAAAGTAGATGATGACTAAGAAAGCAATTGACTACTAAAGCACCAAGAACAAAAATACCGGAAAAAATCGGACTTCCACATAAAATATTCGAAAGCTCACTACTCCACTATGCAACGAGGCTATTCTTTGACGCTAATATTTAAGTCTGAGATCATTCATCTGCATCATAAAACTGGCTAATGTGGGTCTAAAACCCGGTGAGAGCACACTGCCTTTCAAAAACCAAGTTTAATGATTCCATCAAAATTTATATCAGTATAACATAAAAGTATAAACTTGAATATTGAGCGAATGTTTGCGTAAATAAACTTTATAAAAGTTTTAAATAGATCCCAGGCTTTTAGTTATATCCAATTATACATATTTTTAAAGTTATTAATAAATATTCCTGTACAGTGGGAATTGTAGTGACTGTTCGTTCTGACAGCAGTATCTAAGTACAGAAGTTGGGAGCAAAAATAATTTGAAGCCGGAAATACTTTACTGTGCGTTAGAGGAGGACAAAGCAGAAGGAGAGGAGATGGAGTGGAACAGTATCAAAGTCCCTAACTCAATTTCTCTCAATTTATCCTTCTTTCACAGTTTAATGAGTTAAAAAGAAGAAGAAGAAGAAGAAGAGAAGAAGACGACAAATTTCCTTTAAAACAATTCAAAGGAAAGAGCATGAAAAGGAGAGTAAAATTTTATTTTCTGTTATTAACAATTCCGGTATACATTTTATTCCATCAGGCGTTCTTCCGGTTTTTTAAATTTGATTTTCATTAAAAAGATACAGTGAAACCGATAACAAAATAATTACTCATAATTATGTCTCTTCATCTTAATTATTAGTACTGACATAAAAGATTTTAAAAACTTTGCCGTAGAAGGAGTTTTCAAAATTCTGTCGTACAACAAAACAACAGCCTTTTGCCAAAACATTTGTCAATTTAATGACCCATACATGTAGGGAGAGGGAAAATAAGTTACAAGAATAATTTATCCGTCTACAATAATAATAATAATAGTAATAATAATTTATTTTCTTTTTCCCGCCCGTTTACTCCAACGGGTGGGTGCATATATTTAAAAACTTTTACAATTTATTTATCATACCCAAATAGCTATGAGCCTCTATATTATGTATGTTATTATTATTATAATTATTATTGCACGCTAAACAAAAATTCCACCATTCCATACTAAACAAGTTTAAATCATTATACTTAAATCTAATTTACAAAAGTTAAACCTAATAAACCTAAAACTAATTTTACAAGTAAAATTAAAATTATTAAACTTAAACTATCTTAGTGATGGTCTTTATTGCCCTCTAATAGTTTTCTTTTTATTGTTTTTCACTTCACCTATTTTTGTTCTTTATTATAATTATTTGGCAAGTTTATTTCGTTCATTATGGATAGTACTTCATATTTTATAGTTTTTTTGGTGCGATTGTTTTTTTACCTTTGGGAGTGAAAGGTTATGTTTTGATCTTAAATTTGTTTCTTTCGTATTTTTGAAGTCATTATTTCCGAAATTGTTTATTATTATTCTAAATTTATAAAGTTCTTGTACAGGAAGAATACCTAGGTATGTAAATGTTTGTAACTGTATTGAGTTTTCGAATTTCCGATGCGGTATTATAAGTTTTGATGTGGTTCTGCATTGGTTTGAGTGGTTGTTTTAAATATGTTTCAGCGCTCCCAGGTGTCAATTCCATAATTTAACAGGGATAATAATAATAATAGCTTATATTAGTAGAATTAATTTACATTTTTACTTTTTAAACATAAATTAGTCACAATTTTCCACTAGGCGCATCTCGGGCAAAAGCCTCTCCTCTACTCTCACAGTGTTTGTTCTGCTCTTCTATGCCACTGGGAGCCAGCAAAGGTCCATCTTCCGTCACTTCCTCTCATCAGGTGGCCAGCCCACTTCTATTTCATCCTCTTGATGAACTGGACAGCATCTTCTGTACCTACTTGATTCCTTATCAATAGGCTGCTTATCCTATCGATAAGTCTAACACCTCTGATGCTCCTCTCATGGCTCTTTGGTCGTCCTTATTATTTCCTCGGTTTCATAGCCCAGGTCTGACAGCCGTAAAGCAAAGTTGGGAAAATATAACAAGTATTTGTCCGCGCTTTCTAATTCCTACGTAGGATTTTCCGGATGCATTTGAGAGCCCAGAATTTCTTCAAGCGGTCGCTGCCCTCCTGCGCACCTCCATTTCTGTTCTATTCTTAAAACTTATTAGTTGTCCTAAATATGTGGTTTGTTCGACATATGTCAGTGTTTTTCCATCCAGCTGAATTACCGGTTTGGTGCCGTTTGCTTGGATGACTGTCCTTTCGATCTACTATAGGATCTTAGTATTCTATACTGATGTAAAAAGAATTAGAAAATAAAAATCTTAGTTTCATTTTCTTACCAATTTACAACCGTCATAGCTTTTGTTGACCAAAAATATAGGTTTGTTTGGGCAATTTAGACCCTAACTAAATGTACGTCTTAGATAACATATTTCTTCAAACCATTCCTAAAATATGCTGGCTTCTCAGACATAAGCCCTCAAATCTAGTCCGAACAACTACATAGTGTCTCATGCTTGGAGACAGGTGGTAGTTAGCAAAAGGAGTTTAAAAAAAAATCACATATTTGACAACGTTTGGTACTTTTTCACACTATTTATTGAACAAGATTTTTAAATATATATGAATGATTTTTTTTGCAGGTACTAGAATCGTTTATGAAAAAAACTTTATAATGAATCTAAGACAATCTCCACTTTCAAGAACTCCGCCGAAGAATTTTGAAACATTTCCGGATACGATGGTAAACGGAAGCCCGACGGGAAAATCAAACAGAAGTATCATTCAAAGTCCTAGTAAACTGGACTCTAGCAAAGACCTAACTCGGAATAGGGTCGGAGATGTGGATGATAGTCAAGAACAGTTCCAAATGGACATGTAAAAAAAATTAAAAAATAACAATCATTTCCTTCAAGTTTTTTTTTTTGCGAAAAGGCCCAACAAAGGAAAGATATTTTCGTTAAAACGCCAATTTTATAGAGATAAATTGTACCTGAAGAATGTTTCCCTTCTGGCTGTATTTTAAAAATTTTTGTTGTCTTAGGATGATTTATTGTGCCATGCGGTTTTACAGCAGTCGATGCCGATTTGCACCCTTAAAATACGGCCATTAGCCATTTTAATTATAAATTGTGGTTTATTTTTTTTATGACGTTTAAAAAATACTACTAGAAATAAAATTATTAAGATAATTTGTTTTAATTTGTTATTTTTTTTATATAATTTGTTTATTTTTATATAAAAAAGTTTAAAATTCGTAAAATGCTCAAAGGAATTGAAAGGGCGGAGGCCAATAAATTCTGGTTTTAAAACTTTGGTACCATATACCTTTTTAGCTAAACATTTTTGAGCCTGTCCTTAGAAAAGAAAATTTCAAAAGTTTTTGAATCTTGTGAGGGAAGAGGGGGTAAATAGAAGACAGAAAAAGCTGTTAGAATTTTTCTACCTGTAAGTGTAGTTGTATTTCAAAGTATATATAGAAAAACGTATAATTTTTATATCAAGGTTATAAAAACTTTAAACTGCACACCATTGTTATTAATATTGATATATTATTATCTGTATTACACCCATATCTCGCTTTACGGCCTAGATACGTTCCATGAAACTTGAGCGCAAAGCGAGAAGCCGTATAAGGAATCAATTATTCTGATACAAATTCACTGGGATCGGTTCCAAATTTGTTAAAAATGTAGCATAATTTATCATTCAAAATGCATTTCATCTCATTAAATCAAAAATACATGCATAAGTACATGCATTTGTACATAATAATAACAGACTCAAAAACCCAATAATCTATAAACAAAAATGAAACAATTTCATGTTAAATAAAATACGAGTATGCATACGTACACATTTTTTTTTAATGGCTTTAGTCGAAAATGAAGAAATAGTAACCTACAGATCACTGTCGTCATCATTTTTCGCTGGTAAGGATGGGCCTGGCTTAAAAACATTCTTAAACATATTTTTGCCTTGCTTTCTTGTCAATTTGTTCAGTGATTTATTAATATAACAACTAATGGCCGAGTTAATTCTCTAGAAACTCGAATTTGCCTTAACGACTGAACGAATTAGAATTTTTCTGTACAATCGAGTAGTGACTAATCTTAGGAAAGGCTACCAATACTGCGTCTTGGAAATTAATCTAACGTCCGTGATAAAAAATTTTTTTTACTTTGATAGAATTATGAAGCGCACCTATCTTGGAAGTTTCAAATTGAGTTTGAAAAGTAATTTACTTTAAAGTAAAAACAGTATGTTAAAATAGAGTATTAAAACAATAGAATAGAGGGTAAAAGATTCTCAAGTTTGGCAACAGAGGATGAGTGGGTGAAGTGAGTTGAGTAGTAGAGATCATGTGTATGAGAGGATTGATTTACTTAAATAAAATGCGTTTGAATTTTATAATTTTTGTAATTATGAACAATTTAATAAGTAATAATAAACTACAAAACTAAAATTAAAGAACTTCATAAACTTTTCTAAAGTCAAATATTTTACTAACTTACTATTAGGAAATACACAACCATTACATTCACAAACATTACAAATAATTCAAGAGAAATATCAGAGCATATTTAGACCCTTATAGGTCATATTATATAAAGTCATATTCAGACTCAGTCTTCAGAGACATACAAAAACTTGGACTGGATTTTTAAAAATGTTTTAAGGATAGGTTAAATTTGCAAAAAGTGCACAGAAGCAAATGAATTTAATGATTTATGCATGAATAAATATAATATAAATGACTTTATACCAATCCTTTGCATGTCGGGTTTGTACAGTGGTCATGACCAGCCTATTATCCATGCAGTTTACCATCTATAGGCTAAAATTGAACTGAAGAACTGCATTTGTTAATATGTTACAAAACAGTACACAATTTTAATACCAACCTACATATGAAGTTAGTTTCTTACCGGGCAAAGACCAAATTTCAACCAAAGATTCAATGAATTCATCAGTTATTTAAAAAAATCACTACATATAAACATTTATTCCTTTTTGACTTGATAAATATGTAAAAAATTTTACATTATGTTTAATTGGAATCAAAGAAATCACAAAAAATTGACTTTTTAGATGTGCCCAAATTAAGCTTCCCATTTTGATCACAAGCTTTCATGCTTTGATCACTTTTTTGAAGCTTTTCATTGAATCTTCACTGTTAAAAAGAAACCTGGGTATCAATTCTTTGAAGGCAGTGTTTGACTTGTGAATTTTTGTTTAGTCTTTGGTGAGGCACAAGTTCTAGGTCAGGATATTTTATTTTGAATTTAGAGTGAACATTCATGTAGCACTGAAATATCAGACTTAAATTTTCTAAAATAAAAACTCCAAATAAATTTCTGCACATATAAGTAATGTTAAGTTTTTGGATATTATACTGGGTCAAATTTCTGGAAACATAACTGAGAATTTTCCCTCATCTTGCCTAGGTGTTCCACTGTCTTTTTTAGTTTAAGACCTAGGTCAAGAGTGAGGTTTGGTTTCAATGGGATGTGTAAATGGCCAAAAACTAGATTCCAGTGACACAAAACTCAATAGTTTAACATTATTAACACTAACAATAACACCAGCTAACATTACTAACACTAATGATAACACCTGTGAAAATTTCAACAAACCTCCCTTAGTCACAGAAAACATATTTCTACCCTTACTTCACTCAGAAGCCTTGTCCAGTCAGTTTTTTTGCCAAACATTTACTAATTGTTTGTCACTTCCTTGCTGCAATTTAACAGTTCTCTTTGTTTCGTATTTCCTCATGCATAGTCTGGAATAGTCATCTCTTTCCAATATAGCATAAATTTCAGAAATAGACAATTTTCTTTTTATTTTATTACACCTTGACGTCGTGCAACTTGGAGTCTTTTTGAACCATTAAGAACTGAAACAAGTATTAAAATAAAAATGTGATTCATTAATAATCGACTAAAATTTATATTCAAGGTAATCTAATTCTGTTGGGTACAACAAACATAATACGGTGCTTACACTAAAAATAAAATGGCTCAAATTTTGTGCGAATTTATTGTGTGTTAGATTAAAAAAATAAATAGTTGCTTTACAAGGCTCCAGGATAATTTTAATTATTACATTTTTTAATGTAGAAAATGATGCTAAATACTTTTTGCCACCTACAGCCTTGAAAACATTCTGACCATTGTAAACACAAACCATTGTCGCAACTTTGCTAATACATCACACTCAATGGAATGGCTGTCATGATCATTAGAAATCTGTCGACTTTCACGAGCAAACGTGCACAATGGGAACACGAATTAATTCTGATGCCACGTTGATCAACATAGAGGTTTCGAAAGCCCTTTGGAAAGGTTTGCAATTTAAGAATTGTTGATGCCATGGTAAGATTTGAAGTTCATTTATCAAATGGGAAAAATACAAAATTCCTTTCCTTTAATATGATCAATCATTTTAAAATCTATTGTTTTAGGGGAAAACTGCAGCTAAGAAGATTTCTAAGTTCAATAAAGTTCCCCATCCAAAAGGAAGGAAAGCAGCACAGTTGTCAAAAAAAATTATCAAGTAAGATTCGATAGGCTTATGCTTTCAATTGTTTGCATATTTTGAACATTTAGAAACTTGCCTATAACAAATTAATAATGATATTTTGTTGAATTATGGAACCATAAAGATGAATTTTCGTTAATTAGTAGCTTATAGCGAAATTTGTTTAATGTTAAATACACACTAAGGTATTGAGAATTGTGTTTTAATTATCAGACTAAAAAAATTTTATAAAATTACGTAATGAATGTTTACATTCACTCATTTATGTATGATATGCATAAATGT
>JADMLL010000009.1:14564720-14733357 GCA_016920875.1 Columbicola columbae | reverse complement strand
TTTATTGTCATTTTGATGTCTTCTATTGGCATGTTGCCGCCCTTCCTTTTACCAGTTGTGTGTTTTTAACTGAATGTGTTTCAATTCTCATCAAATCTGCAAATACCTGAAAAATTTCAAGAACTAATTTATTATCATTTTATCCATCAAACCGAACAGAGATTTTATTTGTTCCGAGATGCAACAAGCATCTTCAGGACCGTAATGAGTAAAAAGTGTTTTCTATGATATGTGGTGTGAACCTTGAACTCAAATTCCAGTTCTGCCAATCCTTCAGGTTTCAGGTCCTGCCCTGGTTTTGAGGGAGATTGTGTGGGTCAAGACCTAATGGACCAACCACCACAGGAATGATTTCTGTTCTTACCTCAATTATTGCACTACTATGTCCGAGAGTGGAAACCATTAACAACCAACTGAAATCGAGGGAAGGCCAATAAATAATTTCGACAATGGATGACATTTTGAATACCTTCTCGAAAAAGTACAACTCAGGTCTTTCTAATAACAAGCCATGAAATCTACATAATGTAAAGTCATGTCGTGTCATAAACATTATAAATCGGGATTTATATAATGGCAAACTGATGTCAAAAATCTAACAGAGAAAGCGCAAAAAGGATACAGAGTAAGAATATATTCGCATCCTTTTTCTTTCGAAAAGAAGTAATACAACACAGTTCCGCTCAATACCGAAGCATAAATGACATCCAAATAAGTACGTACTTGTGAATCGGCAACACGGTAAAATGTAAATTGAGAAAAAGGAAACTATACTTACAATTATTAAGCAATAAAAATGGTTATCAACAGATAATTAATCAACTAATAAAATCAAGCCATTCGTTAAAAACAAATGAGATGCGACTAAAGCAAATGCTTTCTACTTATGCATCAAATAAATTCAGTGAGAATTTCTTAATATAGAGTTATTTTTAGATCTGTGCAAATTCATTAATTGACCTTAAAATATGCGACAATTATTGTTTAAAGCAATATTATTTAAAACATCTGGTTTCAACTGTATAAATAATAAACTCCATTGTTTCCACACTGTCAACTAAGCTTGAGTAATATTTAAACAAAGAAACAATATCGTCACATCAAACAAATTTATACTGAAAGTATAAGTCTCAACTAGAGATTTCTTTTAGAAATTACTAAAACTATTTTTCTTAAACAACTTCCTAATAAAAAATTATTTATTTGCAGAGATTATGAAAAATTTTATTTTATGATTTTGTACTCATAAAATAAGAAAAATAGCAAATTAATGACCAAATAATTCCTAACTGTTTAACAAGTCAAATCTGTTTTACTGATAAAAATAAAAATTCATTAAAATAAGTTTAATAAACTATAAGATGCAGATTACCTTTCAATAAGTTTAATTGTTAATTCAGGTGAATAATTTTCTACTGGATCTAAATTTTCTTTAAACCATATAAGTTTTTCACCTAAAAGATTTTCTTTCATATGGTGAAGTAATTTAATTCTTTCTCTTCCTGCTTCCCTGAAACAAACATGCACAGTTTATGATTTTATTTATATGACTGTTATATAATTAAGGTCAGCTAAAGCACACCAGAGCACTGAAATTTTACACTTAATGACTTCCAACCCACATTCATAAATTTTAATAATATGAATTCATTTCTTTATTACTTCCATTAAAACTTTTTGATGGTATATATAATATAGTAATATTGAAACTAAATAAGTAAGGTTTTTTTATTGATTTTCCACTGTAAGGAGAGAATCTTTTACGAGTAGCTACATATAATATAATAATGTCTAAAAGTAGTTTTCTTCAGCCTTGATCTAGACCACAAAAAACAATTTTTGGGTTCAGACAAAAATTTTCCCAAATATAGAAACATAAAGTTTGAACTTTGTTATTCTTTAAAATTATACAACTTCAAACTGTTTATAACACTTTGAAGGAGTTTGAAATTGAAGACCTACCTTTTTTAAGAGAACCTGTGAAAACTATCATGTCTTCCCTAACAAAGAAAGTAGAAATATAATCAGTGAAATTAGATTAAGAAGTTTACTGAAAAATGAAACAGATATTTACAAGTGCTGGTCTTTTATGAGCAAGAAAAGTATACACCCATTTTGGTCAGTACTGATGTTAACTGAACTCCTACTTTAAAAAGTCAATCAAATATCGTTACAGTAATATTAAGTAATGATAACAGTAACTGCAGACACTGGAAATTACTTATTACAGTTTGTTTAACTTAAACTATTATTTTCCTACAAATAAGAATTTTGGAAAAGAAGAAAGTAACCTATAAGTCAATAAAACTCCTTTGGTACTTAATTAAACAACATAAAACAAAAAACTAATTTATTTAAATTTTACTTTCATTTAAATATATATGATATAAATGATATTGATGTCTCACACTGGTAACATTTTCAGAATATTCATATTTGACAAACAAGGAAATTAGGTTATTGATATTTTCTCAAAACACAGTTGGACCACATAGGCCAATAACATGTACAGTGAAGTAAATTCATATAACATATATCATGAAAAAAAAAGTTTCCAATATTTTAATGACATTTATGCATATCATACATAAATGAGTGAATGTAAACATTCATTACGTAATTTTATAAAATTTTTTTAGTCTGATAATTAAAACACAATTCTCAATACCTTAGTGTATTTAACATTAAACAAATTTCGCTATAAGCTACTAATTAACGAAAATTCATCTTTATGGTTCCATAATTCAACAAAATATCATTATTAATTTGTTATAGGCAAGTTTCTAAATGTTCAAAATATGCAAACAATTGAAAGCATAAGCCTATCGAATCTTACTTGATAATTTTTTTTGACAACTGTGCTGCTTTCCTTCCTTTTGGATGGGAACTTTATTGAACTTAGAAATCTTCTTAGCTGCAGTTTTCCCCTAAAACAATAGATTTTAAAATGATTGATCATATTAAAGGAAAGGAATTTTGTATTTTTCCCATTTGATAAATGAACTTCAAATCTTACCATGGCATCAACAATTCTTAAATTGCAAACCTTTCCAAAGGGCTTTCGAAACCTCTATGTTGATCAACGTGGCATCAGAATTAATTCGTGTTCCCATTGTGCACGTTTGCTCGTGAAAGTCGACAGATTTCTAATGATCATGACAGCCATTCCATTGAGTGTGATGTATTAGCAAAGTTGCGACAATGGTTTGTGTTTACAATGGTCAGAATGTTTTCAAGGCTGTAGGTGGCAAAAAGTATTTAGCATCATTTTCTACATTAAAAAATGTAATAATTAAAATTATCCTGGAGCCTTGTAAAGCAACTATTTATTTTTTTAATCTAACACACAATAAATTCGCACAAAATTTGAGCCATTTTAATTTTTTAGTGTAAGCACCGTATTATGTTTGTTGTACCCAACAGAATTTAGATTACCTTGAATATAAATTTTAGTCGATTATTAATGAATCACATTTTTTATTTTAATACTTGTTTCAGTTCTTAATGGTTCAAAAAGACTCCAAGTTGCACGACGTCAAGGTGTAATAAAAATAAAAAGAAAATTGTCTATTTCTGAAATTTATGCTATATTGGAAAGAGATGACTATTCCAGACTATGCATGAGGAAATACGAAACAAAGAGAACTGTTAAATTGCAGCAAGGAAGTGACAAACAATTAGTAAATGTTTGGCAAAAAAACTGACTGGACAAGGCTTCTGAGTGAAGTAAGGGTAGAAATATGTTTTCTGTGACTAAGGGAGGTTTGTTGAAATTTTCACAGGTGTTATCATTAGTGTTAGTAATGTTAGCTGGTGTTATTGTTAGTGTTAATAATGTTAAACTATTGAGTTTTGTGTCACTGGAATCTAGTTTTTGGCCATTTACACATCCCATTGAAACCAAACCTCACTCTTGACCTAGGTCTTAAACTAAAAAAGACAGTGGAACACCTAGGCAAGATGAGGGAAAATTCTCAGTTATGTTTCCAGAAATTTGACCCAGTATAATATCCAAAAACTTAACATTACTTATATGTGCAGAAATTTATTTGGAGTTTTTATTTTAGAAAATTTAAGTCTGATATTTCAGTGCTACATGAATGTTCACTCTAAATTCAAAATAAAATATCCTGACCTAGAACTTGTGCCTCACCAAAGACTAAACAAAAATTCACAAGTCAAACACTGCCTTCAAAGAATTGATACCCAGGTTTCTTTTTAACAGTGAAGATTCAATGAAAAGCTTCAAAAAAGTGATCAAAGCATGAAAGCTTGTGATCAAAATGGGAAGCTTAATTTGGGCACATCTAAAAAGTCAATTTTTTGTGATTTCTTTGATTCCAATTAAACATAATGTAAAATTTTTTACATATTTATCAAGTCAAAAAGGAATAAATGTTTATATGTAGTGATTTTTTTAAATAACTGATGAATTCATTGAATCTTTGGTTGAAATTTGGTCTTTGCCCCGGTAAGTGAAACTAACTTCATATGTAGGTTGGTATTAAAATTGTGTACTGTTTTGTAACATATTAACAAATGCAGTTCTTCAGTTCAATTTTAGCCTATAGATGGTAAACTGCATGGATAATAGGCTGGTCATGACCACTGTACAAACCCGACATGCAAAGGATTGGTATAAAGTCATTTATGTGTGTTATTATATTTATTCATGCATAAATCATTAAATTCATTTGCTTCTGTGCACTTTTTTTTTGCAAATTTAACCTATCCTTAAAACATTTTTAAAAAAATCCAGTCCAAGTTTTTGTATGTCTGCTCTGAAGACTGAGTCTGAATATGACTTTATATAATATGACCTATAAGGGTCTAAATATGCTCTGATATTTCTCTTGAATTATTTGTAATGTTTGTGAATGTAATGGTTGTGTATTTCCTAATAGTAAGTTAGTAAAAATATTTGACTTTTAGAAAAGTTTATGAAGTTCTTTAATTTTAGTTTTGTAGTTTATTATTATACTTATTAAATTGTTCATAATTACAAAAAATTATAATTAAAAATTCAAACGCATTTTATTTAAGTAAATCAATCCTCTCATACACATGATCTCTACTACTCAACTCACGCTTCACCCACTCATCCTCTGTTGCCAAACTTGAGAATCTTTTACCCTCTCTATTCTATTGTTTTAATACTCTATTTTAACATACTGTTTTTACTTTAAAGTAAATTACTTTTCAAACTCAATTTGAAACTTCCAAGATAGGTGCGCTTCATAATTCTATCAAAGTAAAAAAAATTTTTTATCACGGACGTTAGATTAATTTCCAAGACGCAGTATTGGTAGCCTTTCCTAAGATTAGTCACTACTCGATTGTACAGAAAAAATTCTTAATTCGTTCAGTCGTTAAGGCAAATTCGAGTTTCTAGAGGAATTAACTCGGCCATTAGTTGTTATATTAATAAATCACTGAAGAACGAAATTGACAAGAAAGCAAGGCAAAAATATGTTTAAGAATGTTTTTAAGCCAGGCCCATCCTTACCAGCGAAAAATGATGACGACAGTGATCTGTAGGTTACTATTTCTTCATTTTCGACTAAAGCCATTAAAAAAAAATGTGTACGTATGCATACTCGTATTTTATTTAACATGAAATTGTTTCATTTTTGTTTATAGATTATTGTGGGTTTTTTGGAGTCTGTTATTATTTTATGTACAAATGCATGTACTTGTTATGCATGTATTTTTGATTTAATGAGATGAAATGCATTTTGAATGATAAATTATGCTACATTTTTAACAAATTTGGAACCGATCCCAGTGAATTTGTATCAGAATAATTGATTCCTTATACGGCTTCTCGCTTTGCGCTCAAGTTTCATGGAACGTATCTAGGCCGTAAAGCGAGATATGGGTGTAATACAGATAATAATATATCAATATTAATAACAATGGTGTGCAGTTTAAAGTTTTTATAACCTTGATATAAAAAATTATACGTTTTTTTCTATAGCTTTATACTTTGAAATACAACTACACTTACAGGTAGAAAAAATTCTAACAGCTTTTTTTCTGTCTTCTCTATTTACCCCCCCTCTTCCCTCACAAGATTCAAAAAAACTTTTGAAATTTTCTTTTCTAAGGACAGGCTCAAAAATGTTTAGCTAAAAAAAGGTATACGGTACCAAAAGTTTTAAAAACCAGAATTTATTGGCCTCCGCCCCTTTCAATTCCTTTGAGCATTTTACGAATTTTAAACTTTTTTATATAAAAATAAACAAATTATATAAAAAAAATAACAAATTAAAACAAATTATCTTAATAATTTTATTTCTAGTAGTATTTTTTAAACGTCATAAAAAAAATAAACCACAATTTATAATTAAAATGGCTAATGGCCGTATTTTAAGGGTGCAAATCGGCATCGACTGCTGTAAAACCGCATGGCACAATAAATCATCCTAAGACAACAAAAATTTTTTTAAAATACAGCCAGAAAAGGGAAACATTCTTCAGGTACAATTTTATCTCTATAAAATTGGCGAAGTGCTTAACGAAAATATCTTTCCTTTTGTTGGGCCTTTTCGCAAAAAAAAAAACTTGAAGGAAATGATTGTTATTTTTTAATTTTTTTTACATGTCCATTTGGAACTGTTCTTGACTATCATCCACATCTCCGACCCTATTCGAGGTCTTTGCTAGAGTCCAGTTTACTAGGACTTTGAATGATACTTCTGTTTGATTTTCCCGTCGGGCTTCCGTTTACCATCGTATCCGGAAATGTTTCAAAATTCTTCGGCGGAGTTCTTGAAAGTGGAGATTGTCTTAGATTCATTATAAAGTTTTTTTCATAAACGATTCTAGTACCTGCAAAAAAAATCATTCATATATATTTAAAAATCTTGTTCAATAAATAGTGTGAAAAAGTACCAAACGTTGTCAAATATGTGATTTTTTTTTAAACTCCTTTTGCTAACTACCACCTGTCTCCAAGCATGAGACACTATGTAGTTGTTCGGACTAGATTTGAGGGCTTATGTCTGAGAAGCAGACCAGCATATTACCCCAGGAATGGTTTGAAGAAATATGTTATCTAAGACGTACATTTAGTTAGGGTCTAAATTGCCCCAAACGACAACAAACCTATATTTTTTTGGTCAACAAAAAGCTATGACGGTTGTAAATTGGTAAGAAAATGAAAACTAAGATTTTTTATTTTCTAATTCTTTTTACATCAGTATAGGAATACTAAGATCCTATAGTAGATCGAAAGGAAGACAGTCATCCAAGCAAACGGCACCAAACCGGTAATTCAGCTGGATGGAAAAACACTGACATATGTCGAACAAACCACATATTTAGGACAACTAATAAGTTTTAAGAATAGAACAGAAATGGAGGTGCGCAGGAGGGCAGCGACCGCTTGGAAGAAATTCTGGGCTCTCAAATGCATCCTGAAAAATCCCTACGTAGGAATTAGAAAGCGCGGACAAATACTTCAGAGCTATATTTTCCCAACTTTGCTTTACGGCTGTCAGACCTGGGCTATGACCCGGAAAACCGAGGAAATAATAAGGACGACCCAAAGAGCCATGGAGAGGAGCATCAGAGGTGTTAGACTTATCGATAGGATAAGCAGCCTATTGATAAGGAATCAAGTAGGTACAGAAGATGCTGTCCAGTTCATCAAGAGGATGAAATAGAAGTGGGCTGGCCACCTGATGAGAGGAAGTGACGGAAGATGGACCTTTGCTGGCTCCCAGTGGCATAGAAGAGCAAAGAACAAAACACTGTGGAGAGTAGAGGGAGAGGCTTTTGCCCGAGATGCGCCTAGTGGAAAATTGTGACTAATTTATGTTTAAAAAGTAAAAATGTAAATTTAATTCTACTAATATAAGCTATTATTGTTATTATTATCCCTGTTAAATTATGGAATTGACACCTGGGGGAGCGCTGAAACATATTTAAAACAACCACTCAAACCAATGCAGAACCACATCGCAAAACTTATAATACCGCATCGGAAATTCGAAAAACTCAATACAGTTACAAACATTTACAAATACCTAGGTATTCTTCCTGTACAAGAACTTTATAAATTTAGAATAATAATAAACAATTTCGGAAATAATGACTTCAAAAATACGAAAGAAACAAATTTAAGATCAAAACATAACCTTTCACTCCCAAAGGTAAAAAAACAATCGCACCAAAAAAACTATAAAATATGAAGTACTATCCATAATGAACGAAATAAACTTGCCAAACATAATTATAATAAAGAACAAAAAATAGGTGAAGTGAAAAAAACAATAAAAAGAAAACTATTAGAGGCAATAAAAGACCATCACTAAGATAGTTTTAAGTTTAATAATTTTAATTTTACTTGTAAAATTAGTTTTAGGTTTATTAGGTTTAACTTTTTGTAAAATTAGATTTAAGTATAATGATTTAAACTTGTTTAGTATGGAATGGTGGAATTTTTGTTTAGCGTGCAATAATAATTATAATAATAATAATAACATACACCAATAGAGGCTCATAGCCTATTTGGGTATGATAAATAAATTGTAAAAGTTTTTTTAAATATATGCACCCACCCCGTTGGAGTAAACGGGCGGGAAAAAGAAAATAAATTATTATTACTATTATTATTATTATTGTAGACGGATAAATTATTCTTGTAACTTATTTTCCCCTCTTTCCCCTACATGTATGGGTCATTAAATTGACAAATGTTTTGGCAAAAGGCTGTTGTTTTGTTGTACGACAGAATTTTGAGAAACTCGCTTCCTACGGCAAAGTTTTTAAAATCTTTTATGTCAGTACTAATAATTAAGATGAAGAGACATAATTATGAGTAATTATTTTGTTATCGGTTTCACTGTATCTTTTTAATGAAAATCAAATTTAAAAAACCGGAAGAACGCCTGATGGAATAAAATGTATACCGGAATTGTTAATAACAGAGAAAATAAAAATAACGTGAGGTTAAGTTAGGTTCACGGCAACGTTTTGCGGTAGAGTTTTCACCGGTTCCCGGGTCTTACCGTTCGAGCCTAGATGGTGTCCACTCAGGGGTTTTAGTGGGTGCAAATCCCACATACTCCCTCCTGCCTCCCCAAAGGCAGGACGGACAACCTTCGAGAGGTTTCCCTGGCTTAAAAAGGTTTACGGCAATGTAGAGCTGCCATTTACTTATGCAAATGCGACGACTGAACACCAGGTGAATTGTACTGTAAAAAGAAGTTCTGCTCAAATTTTAAGTATAGTATTGTACATACTGTTTATTAATTAAAATTAAACAAAAATACCGACCCACCATGGATAGAAAATATAATAAATTGTTCACGAGTGTTACCGACATTATGAGTGGGGGGAAGAGTATATACCAGAGGTGGGGAACCTTTTTACCATTAAAGGCCACATTTAAATTACGCAGCAATAAGAGGCCGCATAAGCTGATTGACCTAAGAAAGTGACTTTTGTGAAATTATTATAGTTTTTCTATACATTTAAAAATTTATTGCATTATATAGAAAAAAATAAAATATAATACTACAAAATTTTAAATATAATATACATATAAAATAATATAAAAATATTATAAAAAAATACAATAAAAACTATTTTTTTTGTTCACTAAGGTAGTGACTTATTTGGATTTTTTTTTTCTTTGACAATAATTGTATATTTGGATCAAGCTTCGTAATAGACAGCTTTAATTGATCCTCTAAATGTGCATCTGTAATTTGCGTTCTTGAATTTGTTTTTATTTTTGACATGAGAGAGAAAATGTCTCGCAACAGTAGGTACTTCCGAAGCAGGAAAGTAAACGTCGAGCATGTTCTCGAAGGCATGGATATTCAACAGCATTTTTCCAGATTTCTATGGGATTCTTTTTAGCGTATTCTGACGTCATGTTACAATATGACTGTCTTTGGCGAGATTTTTCGTGCAACTGTCATGGCGTTGATGTATAATAGTTGTTTGAAACAAACTTTACCATTTTGTACTACGTGGCAAAGGGCCGCACAAGAACCTCGCGGAGGCCGCAGGGTCTCCACCTATGGTATATACAATACAAGTAAATATTATAATATTTGTTGGGGAGGTTAAAGAAACTGAGATTCATTTTTTTGTCACTGCGAAGGAAGGGTCCACTAACAGCATATACATAAATATCTTTAAAATATATTCAGAGATTTTTTTAATAAAAAAGTTCTTACAAAGGGTCTGAAATTGAAAATTTAAGGTTAAGGCGTCATATTACTTAGAATTAAATGACAAACTGGTGGGCGACCATGAGAAACCTCATGAGCTCGACAACACTTAAACCTCATTGCCATTAAAACTTTCTTCCTGAAAGTCGTTAAGTTACCGGTATGAGAGGTCCGTAGCCTTGAAAGCCACATATGCCGTTTGTGACGTAATGAATCTCTATCATGGGGCAGAGTTATAAATAAACAAAAATTGTGTCGTTTACAAGTTTTCACATTTTTCTTAGTCACTTGTTCCACGCCCCAATAAAGGGTTTGCCTCCCTCCTTCTGTTGAATGAAAAACTTGTCGTTTTACAGTAAAATTCCTAAAGCGAATTGTTTGCAGTTGTTTTAATAAAAAATTTGCCAAACAATTTTATTTTCATCTAATCTCAATTAATCTTATCTACAGTTTACAATGTCTTAAATTTGTCATTTTATGAATTAAAAAGAATAAAATAAAATAAATAAGCAAAAAAGAAATGCGTCACTCGGGTAACAAAAGTAGAAAAAAATCTTGGAAACAAAACGAAGATCGAACCTTCGGGGGAGTTCAAAACGTAATTCTTGGAGGTGAAATTCAGTTTCCCGAAAACTAATGACGACAAAAATTTTTGGCCTGTTAATAGTTTTTTTAACAAGTAGTTTCGCAAAAGCAGTTAGTTATTATTTACCACACCCATTTAAATCGACTTTATTAAAAATAAATTACTAGTTCCTACTCTTATGAGCTTTATTCTAGTTTAGTAAGGCATTTAAAAGTGACTGGGAAAAAAAGCAATGAATGTCTCGAATTTGGTGCAGAAATATTTTAACATTTATATATTTCCTTCTAATAATGAGAAATAAATAAATACTATGTTAAGGAGAAGTTCTACTGTGGAAGTGTGTGTGTCTTTGTGATGACACTGTTGAACATTGACCCTTCCCAAAATTTTCTATTTCAGTGATGCCTGTATGAAAGCATATAAACAACATTATTAAGCAATATTTAAGGGATGATGGTCTTGTATCATTACAAGTAAAGTTTGAACAAAGTACACACCTTTCAAGAAAGCTTAAACTACTAAATTTGAAGAAAAAAAATTGAAACTAACTAAATTACAATTTGGCAAAAAATTTTTGTGGGACATGACCATAGTCTACATGACTGAGCTCAATCATTGTTCTAAAAAAACCATTAAATGATTTTTATCACAACATTTCCTAATTAAATAAACCCCTTTTTGCCCCTTAAATTTTTTAATCATCATATCATATAAGTTTAATCATCATATAAGTTGATATCTATATACAGATCTGTTAAATTCACTTTAAAGTTTTACACTCATTGTTTATTATGTAAGGAATAGTTTTAAAACATGATCATCAGAAGTATATCTAGAACTGTTAATCTTGAATCACTCAAAGTCCTGTTTATATACTTTGACAATCAACTTTTGTATACTACACTATGTTACTCTGTTAAAAAATAGGTAAGTTTAAATATAAGAACAAAATGTACTACACCTGTAATATTCTGAGAGCTCATTTATTAAGGGTAAGGGTTACTGACATTTTCTCAGATATCTTTTATAATTTTAAATTTTACTTGAAGTAGTCCAGCAGAGGTCATGACTATATGTAGCAAAAAGGTATGAGTAGGTATACAAATAAATCAAAAGCTGCCAAACAGGTTAAAATTGGATTTAAAAAATTTGATGAGTAAGCAAGAGGACTCATAGAGGGTTCAGGGGACTTGTACCATTTTTTTACTTTTAATGATTTCATCGATATTTATCACAATACCTATTCAAGACCACTTCTTAACATTCCATAAAAATTGTTGATCTGAACAAAATTGTTTGTTATTTATTAACTCATTTTTTTTATGCCTTTGCCTCAAAATAAATATTAATTTACCAAATATCGTGTAAACAAATATAACAATTTATCATGTAAAAAAAATTTAACAAAATTCAAACATTCATCGTCTGTGTTAAATTCCAATTACTATAAACAGAAAGAAAAAGACTACACTGTCCTTTTCTTAGATTTAACGCCAATATAGTGAGTTAAAAAGGCAAATATACGAAGCACGTGGAGGCCTGCGCGATTTACCAAAAGCAAAACAAACACCTGTCATGGGTTCGTTACTACCTAAGTGAATTCCGCATATACATTTAAAAACTTGCCTCCTGGAGTAGTTGAAAAAAGAGTTCCTCCCGGAGTTGAAGAATAATCGTGTGGCAGCTGAGAAGCATCGTGCACTACGACCCGTCTCGATGGGATATTTTGGCAATTTGTAGCCTGGCGAGCAACAGGAGATGCAGACATTTTCCTTCTCAGATATTTTTATAAAGATATTTATATTTTTTAATTCGACGACAACAATGTGATTAATATATCTGCAAAAGCTATCCTGTTAATAAATTTTTACGGTAGTGAAATACGGAACATCAGCATCCATAAAGTTAACTAAACTACGCAACACGACCAAAAAAACCGACACGATATTGGAAAGCGCAATATACTTTTTGATTTCGCACAAAATTAAAAAAAAAATTCAAACCAGCATCTTGGCTCAAAAATATACACTCGCGATTTTCACGTTACTTTTTTGAGCAAGACGTTATTCAGTATCATTCGCCTGCGTACCTGTTATTGCCTTGAATTCTAATCTGGTTCTGGTAAAAGATAAGACTTATTTTTCGTTAAACGCAAAAATGAAAATCTAAGAAAGACTTGGGTACACCTTCGTAGTGAATTTCTCTGCGCAGTAAATGTTCGAGGGATCCACTCTAAAACCTCCCAAATCCATTTATTTCAAGGATTGTTTTATAACATTCGAATGAGCTGTTCATTTTTTTTACTAAGGATATTTTCTGTATATAAATAAATCACGAACATAACATAAGAATTGTAGGGTTAATAATAAAATATCGTTCAAGAAATAGATTATGTATAAAAGATTCTTCTCTCTTCCCTCTTAACCCTGACAATTTATATTAAAAAAAAAACTAATTACGTTAATTGCAAAAACAAAGTTTGATATGATGAGAATAGCAAATTTAACCAGTATTTTTTTAAAATATAAAATTATACGTTTAACAAAATTGATGCTTATTTCTGACTTAAGTTGATTTAGAATTAAGTATTACGGGGCCCTCAAATTGTTCAAGGTCATTTCTATCGCATGCTGAGGGAACGATGAAATAAGAACAAATATTTCGGTTTTTAGCAAAGCTGGGTCTTCTTTTTTACACGTGTAATTGGTTTTATTTTGATGGCATTCTTCAAACAAGAGTGACCGTTATTAAGGCTGCGCACAGTTTCTCCAGGCCGTAGACTAAAGCATACGACCTTTTATAATTCCTATTAAGAATTGACGTGCCTGTAATTTTTTACGGATCACTACACTCGATAAAACCTCAAATGTTTGGTTTTGTTTATGTATTCTAAATGCATATATATCACGCGCTATGACACATCTCGATTGTAAGATGCGTCGTAGTTTTGTAACTTTTTCTTGTGTGGGAGGAGGCAGGATTAGTGCTATATACTTTAAAGATATCCTTTAATTAAAAATGAAAATAGTAAAGCTCTTAAATTGAGGAGCTTTTTACTGGACGAATGAAATTTTGCCCTGATCTATAAACTCTCATGTACAGTGGCTCACAGTGAAAATGATGGAAAGGATTTTCGAAGGAAAAACGTTTAATTTGACATACTAAATTTTATTAAAATTTCTCCACAACTAGTCACAAACTTAATAAAGTACTCAGTTTACAAGATATAAACCGAAAAACTTTTCCAAAGAAAGTGAAATTTAGATTTAAAAAAAAAGTATGTGAAATTCGCGCCACAGTTAAAATGATGTAGGGTTTTTAATTCTGATCATTTCAATAAGGTATCAGGAACAAAATTATTCAGCCGAATCAGTCCACGTTCTAATAACTTAATGTGACCTGTTCGCTAGTGTTATCCCGCGCTACGACCTCATTTAACTTTAGTTTTTCAAATTGGGTGCTCATGCGACTATTCGAGAACGAGAAGTCATCATAGAACATTTTAAAAATGAAAAAATGCAAGGAGAAATAGCTAAGCTACTTCTTAACAGGAGTTTACGCTACAGGTCCACATATAATTGAACTCTTTAAAAATTAATATCGGCTTGTAAATAAGCCCAGGTCAAGCCCAAAGAAAATTTTAACTTAGTGCGAGGAATGATGGATTATGAGACAAGTAAAGAAAAACCCAAAATTGAGTGCGCAAAAATTAGCTTCTTTAGTGGAAAAGTTGTTGGACAAAAAAGTATACCGGGAAACCATTTGAAGAGTGCTGAGGAAATATCATTTTCACGGAAGAGTTTCAAGACAAAACCCTATATTAACAAGAAAAACAGAAAAATAGATTTAATTTAAAAAAAATTTTTAAGAAGAACCCGACCTTCTTGGATTCCATAATATTTGCTGATGAATCAAAATTTAATCTTTTTGGATCGGATGGGCGAAATTTTGTGTAGAGGAGGGCAAACAAGAAGCTTCTTGAAAAAAATCTTCGGCCTACAGATAAACACGGTGGCGGTCACGTTATGGTTTGGGGATGCATGTCCGCTGCCAGGGTACGTAACATTTATTTCACACACGGAGTGATGGGCAAATAAATATATTGTAGTATTTAAAAAAATAATCTCTTACTTACTTATTCCTTTCGCTCTTTCTCAGAGCATAGGGCCTCAACGAAGTTTCGCCAACGTACCCTGTTTTGAGCGAGTGCTTTCAGCTCTCCCCAGGACTTCCCGTTCGCCTCCTGTTCCACAGACCTCCTCCAGTAATCTCTTAGTAACTACAAAAAAATAGGTCTAACTCACTTAGCATTTTGTTACGATAATGATCCAAAACATTCGCCTTAGTTGATTAAAAAATGGTGCTTTTACACTTGTCCCCAAATAATACAAGCATACCCACAGTCTCCAGACTTAAATGTTACTGAGAACTTGTGGAGTGTACTGGAAAGGGAAATTAGGAAGCATCGAATGGCAAACAAAGAATCACAAAAGAAAGCTTTGATTACTGAATGGCAAAAAATTGAGCCAACTTACACCAAAGATCTAGTAGACTCAATGTCATGTTTTCTGAAAAAAGTAATAATTAATAAAGGGTTACCAACAAAGTATTAATTTTTTTTAAAATTTGTTTATTTTAGAAAATTATTCTATTGTTTCTTTATAAAAAGGTCCGGTATCATTTTCACTGTGAGCCACTATACTAATATGGATCTTTTCATACTTTTGAAGAATTGTAATTCTTTATTTTTATTTATTACTTAAATTACTTTTAATATTTATTATTTTTAATGATCTTAACGTTTATTCTGTTTAATATTTTAATGTATTTATTCACTCACATTTTATTATATGTTCTGATCGAGTAATTTTTTGATTTATAGTGGCACCTTGAGATACGAATTTAATTCGTTCTGTGATCATCGTCGTATGTCAAAAAAATCGTTTCTCAAAGCGGCGGGAGGAAAGCTGAGCGAACGTTTTGCCATTTAGGGATTACCTATGAACTTATCGCACATACCAAATTCGTATCTCGAGTCTTGAGTTGGCCGTTTAAAAACCCAATTCTCAACGTATTTTGTTTTGGGTTCGACTGCCATGGAAGCCTTACCACAGTAATATTTATGTATTTGTTTCAATGTATTTTTATACTAATGTCATGTCAGTATAAAAAAAGCGAATAAGTAAAACAAAAAATAACTTTTTTAACCCTCTGAGCTTGCTTACATAGCTAAAATTAAAAAAAAATTTGTATGATTATGTGAATGTAAATGTAAAAATATAAGTCCTTAATGCCGCCAGGGGGAATTAGGGGACAATTATCATATTATATATGATATTTAATTAAATTTAAATATGAGCTTCATGACGCAAATTAATTTTCAAAAACGATACCGAAATGAAAATGCAGGAAAATGCTTAGTATACAAAAGATAAAAATAAATGGAAGTAATTTAGGCTTAAACGGGAAATGGATTAGGAGAGCACTGGAAAGGACATTTAGAAATGACCGTCAACAAGGAAAAATAAGACTTAGAGGACATTCAGTGCCGTCCCGATCTTAGGACTTTTTTCGTTTCATATGTGGGGTGCATAAATCCCACGCGGCAGGAAACGTGTTAAATTGTCGAAGAAAAAACGTAATATACCTTAACACAGTCCTTGGGTAAAACTATTTCATCAAATACATCTTTTAAGCCTGAAGACTCGAATACATTTCAGAGCTGCCCACAACGACTATGAAATGTATTTCGTTCTTGAATGTTGTACCTATATTTTTGCTTGGACCCTACAGAAATGATTTCAAACCTTTTCTAATCTCCGTCATTTTTAACTTGTATTCAATTTCAACATAATTGTTCACAGCTTTCTCTTGTTCATTACTCCCCCGACCCTGAAGTTTATTATTTCTTGCATACCACTAAGGCTATTCATGGAGTAAATGATTTTTTCTTCTGAACAGTCTACTCATCTATTTTTTGTTTACATCTGAGCAAGTAGCAGTACATTTTATGGCAAATTACATTATTTTGGAAAGTTTAGGAATAAATACTGAGGTCGCACAAATGGTAGAGCTTTGAAGCTAGAGAGACGAGGGAGTAGATAAAAAAAGTTAAGACATGAAGAGATAAAATAAGACTTAGAAAGAAATAAATAAAACAAAATATGGAAGACATACTTTTGACTTTTGAATGAATAATAAAATATAATATTAGGTTGGGGAAAAAGAAATCCATTATTTTTACATGAAATATAAGACTTTGTTTAATATGCTTAGGTTTGTCCGTTTTGATTCTAATATGCGCCATTTTGTTCTATAATTTGTCGCCATTTCGGAAGTAGTTTCATAATATCTCTCTCATAAAAGTCTTTGTCCCTATTGCCAAAAAACTGTACCAACCGATTTTCGCAGTCTTCTCTTGAGGCTAATTTTTTACCCTCAAGGAAATTTTGCAGGGCACGAAAAAGATGGTACTCGATTGGTACCAGATCTGGACTATATGATGGGTGCATTAGAATTTTCCGATCAAGCGCCTGGAGTTTCTGGCGAGGCACTAAAGATATGTGTGCCCTGGCGCTGTCTTGATGGAACGCAACGCCTTATCTGTTTGCCAATTCTGGCCGTTTCTGATGAATCGCTAGTGTAATGATATTAATCTGGGACTGCAGATCAGGAACGGTGAATAACGTATACTTCACTTCTTTTCTTTTCAACTTTTTATTTCTATCTTATTAGTTTACTTTATCCACTTTGCCAGTTCTATAGATGTCCTTTATTCTTTATTTACGGCTCTTGCCCTCTTCAGCCTTTTCCCGGCTGGTTTCCCTAACTCCAAAATTCGTCCTCGCCTTACCGAGTCTACTTTACGACTGAGCCTTTTTCTTCAGCTGGCCTATCCCCAGCTGGTTCCCGAACTAACTCTGGTTCTTGATTCCGAACCTCTCTCTCTCGAGTTCTCTTTCAGACTGACTTTCTTGTTTGTCCCTATCCTGGATCAAGGCGTGATTATGACTCATTTTCCCCGCCCCTGATGCCAGATAGTAATTAACTTATCTTTCTTTTCTTTAGTAAAAACAAAGACGTCTATTGACGGTCCCTTAAATCTCTGGCTGATGAAGGCCTATTATATCCTTCATCAGCGGTTATCCCTTATCCAGTCATGTAAACAACCTGTCACATAAAAACCTTTATTTATGGTTGCCTCATGGCTGAATCAACGTCTTTGAACCGTTGAGGATAACCTAAACAAGCGTCTCCAAACACTTATCTATATTTACTTCAACATTAAAAGAAAGGGCACTTCGGGCACCGATTGCCCGGACCATTACACTAGATTCAAACGGTCCAGTTGTTGACAATAAAGATCTGAATTAAGTGTTTGGCCAATTGGAAGCAACTCATGATTAATGATTCCTTTCCAGTCCCACCAAATATATAGCAAAAGCTTTCTGGGAGTTAATTCTGGTTTGGCCACCGTTTGAGCTCCTTCATTGTGCTTAGACCACGATTGTTTTTGCACAATGTAGTCGTATGTGATCCATTTTTCATCCCCAGTCACCATCCGTTTAAGAAATGGGTGGATTTCATTCCGTTTGGCCAAGGTCTCGCAAATGAAATTCGATCCACCATGTGTTTTGGTGTTAATTGGTGTGGCATACAAACATCAAGCTTCTTTTTGAACCCATCTTTGCGCAAATGATTTAAAATCGTTTTATGGTCAATCTTTGGCTCCTGGGCAATGGTACAATTACAAATATGCCGGTCAACTTTGATTATTTCTGTGATTTTATCGACATTTTTGACAACGGGCCTGCCAGTGCGAGGTGCGTCTTTAACATCAAAAATATCCGAATGGAATTGACGAAACCAAAATTGCGCGTAATCATCTTATACAATATCAGGACCACAAACACTATTCACAATTTCAGCCGCCTGGCTTGCATTTTCACCCTCATCAAAGAAAAACTTTAAAATGTATCGAATTTTCTCTTTGTTGACCTCCATCTTTAACACCCTGTAACTCAGAACTGATTGGACCAAACAGAAAAAAACAAATGAATGTTTTTAGCCCCAAATATCACCTTTCCAACGAGCATAAATTGAAAATTTTCCGTTCGATACTTTTCGAGATATCGATCACTACAGTCAGCCACCGAAAAAAAATTGAATTCTTATTCCCCAACCCAATATTTGAGATGTATGAACAAACGAGTATGCCCATTTTATTTCTTGGTTGCTTAGGAGATTGAGTAGGTCTAATAATTGTCTAGTAAACTTCAGATTGTGGAACAGAAAAAAATGTTTCTGACATAGGAGTAACATACTTCCAAGTTATCATCTAGAACAGTAACCACTTACAAGTGTTACAAAATGTATCCCCTCATAGTGCCTAGGATATTTAGTGCGAAGGCAGTTTATTCTAATTAGGTTTCAGTTACAAGTCGTAGCACAAAATACACCACACAATACTGCTAGAATACAGTCTGACAACATAAAATCTACAGGGTTTTTATAGGAGAAACCTCCTCTTCCTTTTTGGGCTTGGTTCCCCTTATTTTTAATGTTTCAATTATTTATTTTAGATGTTGACACAAATCTTCCAGACCATCCAGACCATCCAGATCATTGGTGAGGATAGTTAAGGATGCAAATGTAAAAAGGAGGCGTGTGAAATTCCTCATTTGTAGTTAAAACACATACGTGGACAGTTTTAGGAATAAGAGACATGTGTGAGAATGTTTGTGTGATTTTAAGGGATGATGGTTGATTTAGATAAGAGGGACATGTCAAGTTCTAGTGGATACATGACATAGTCGATGGCCACTGGGATAAATGTACCACTTGTTTGTAATAAATTGTGTTACCATCTTTAGTTCTGGCATATCTCAGAAAGACAGTAACACAGGGCAGAATGTCTTTGGCAATCCCAAGTTTGGATGTCTTTTCACATCAACATATGAGACAACATGTCAAGTAGATAGAGTTTGTGCTGGAATTCACAGAGATCATCATTTAACTGTTTGAAAAGTTGCTGAGGAGGAAGGTATAAGCATAGGAACATTCCATCTAATTTTGAAAAAGGAAAATGAAAATTCAGGAATTAATAAAAAAAATGAAACACTTCATATTTAATGGAAATTTATTTTAAATTCATTTCATTCTATTTATATGTTGTTTTACTTAACAAATCTCTTACAAAATAAAAAGCAAATGATATCACCTTGCAGACTTCTTATTCATTACTAGAAGAATCTTATCAAAGCTGAACCCTGGAGATTCAACAATAGTCAAAGGTTAACAAACATACTCGACTCCATATAACAAGTTGTGCAAAAATAAATAAAATTTGTTAATTACTCTACACAGCTCACCAATAAACAATTTTGGATAAAATTTCTGATTTGTTTAATAATGTAAAAATCAGGATGCTCCTGAACTATCCAAAGAGAAGACTTTGATACTTTTTAACAGATAGATTTCTCTAAAACAGCTTTGCTTCCGAGTCTTTACAATTTGCTATTACATTAAACACAATTAATATCAATTAGTATTTTGACTAGTTTTGTTTTTTAATCATCTTTCTTGTCTTTCATTAACAATTTTTGTTCAAACTCATCAAATTCCTTTTTTGTTTTAATTTCTAAATCGTCCATTACTTGTTCTACACCCACAACCTCAGGTATGTAAAACTGTAACATATTTTGAATACCATTCTTCAAAGTCACAATGGAACTAGGACATGATGTGCATGAGCCTTGCAGTTTCAATTTTACAATTCCCTCTTCAAATCCCATGTAAACAATGTCTCCACCATCTTCTTGAACTGTTGGTCTAATTCTTGTGTTTAACAATTCTTTAATCATCTGAATGGTTTCATCATCATCAGGATTTATTTGAGTGTCTGATGAAGGAGTCTCTTCTGTTAATACAGGTAATCCACTTGAAAAAAAATCCATTATTGTTGCAAAAATTTCAGGTTTGAGAAGATTCCAACTGATTTCTTCATCCTCTTTTGTAACAGTAATAAAGTTTGATCCAAAAAATACTGACTTAACACCTTCAATTCTAAATAACAATTTGCCAAGAGGCGAGCAAAAAGCTGCAGCCACATTGGGGAAATCCATTGTCTGACCATCTTCTAGGATTTTAACTCCTGGCATAAATTTTAAACTGTTTGGGTTTGGTGTGTCTTGAGTTTGAATGAACATCGACCTCTTCTGAAGAATTGTTAGCATGCATGGCTTATTTTCTAGACATCGAATGTGTTTATGAAACCTGCAATGTAAAATGACTTAATCGACGTTTTTATAAGAAAAATTTGATTCATAATATTGTCATTACTGGAAATTATTAAATTTGTCTTTTATTAGATAAATATTTCTAATAATAAGAAATTTTATTATTTTCGTTATTCATTTTATGGTTGAAATGAGTTTTAAGTCAGATAAAAAGTAACAAACCTGCATAATAGAACTGGATTTTTTATTAATAATTGACATACATTCCCTATTATTGTAGCCATTGTTTTTTTCGGGAACGGTAGAGTGGAAATAGCTTCGAGTAAAAGTTGAAGCCACGAATTTATAACAAAAATTTATACGGAGCTATTCCAACAAGATTTTTATTAAATTTCACTTTAAATGAAGGACAGTTCAAGAATACTAACTTTAATTTTACGAATAAAAATTGGCTATATCGCCAAAATTGTACTCGGCGACATGGGTAATTTTCTGTGTCTAATGACACGCTGATAAGAAGAAAGACCCGATTGAACTATTATACTAATCCTAAGTCTTACTGATAATTTATTAAACTTTTAAATTGTGCATGTAAAGCATGACTGAAGAGCTTTACGGACAAAAATAGAGCACCAAACAAGTAGTGTAAACACAATAGAAAATTTAAATCTTCAATAAATTTAAATCTTTTACATAGTTCAAAAGCATTATTTAGTGTAGCCAATCTATCGAATGCTGGATAGGGAAAACATTGTTGCTCAAGATGCCTATTGTAATTACTTTTTAAAGCTTACAAAAAAGCATAAACGCCACCATTATAATACTACTAATTGCGTAAATCGTCGAACTAAATAATAAAGAAAACTTTCACATAAGTTACTTACTCAGTTTCCAAGTATTTTACCATTAAAATTATTTTCAGCACACAATTTTAGTAAATTAATTTTTTAGAAGATTCTAAGTCTGATGGTTTTCGTGAAAGTAATTCTGCATAGAATTGTGCATTACTTACGGAATAAATTGTGATACTTTATGTAGTGCGACACTCTAAATCAGAGGTTCCCAAACTTTTTGTGTGCCGTAGACTCCCTATGTACCTGTTATTGATTTTTGTAAATTTCTCACTGTAGTAAAGTTTTATAAGTTGAAGATATATTGCGACCACAAAGCGAATGCCTACATCCTACAACTTACACAATTTTATAAACGTATAATAAATTTTTTACTTCATAAATACTGTATATGTCTTTATATTATAAGATAGCATAATTAAGTACATAGTACTGTAGTATAACGTACATTACATTACAGTGTAAGTACATTAAGTATCAGTGTATGTTCAGATCAACTACCATGGACCTTAAACTTTTTTTTTTTGCTGACTTATACCCCTGAGGCCAATATAGATCACTTTGGGAGTCACTGCTCTAAATGCTTCTTTCACCATCGAGCTATGTTCTATAGGAAACGGTGTTTTTGCTTAGATTATAGACTATTAAAAAAATGTTGAGTTCTTAAAAAAAGTAACACTAAAAGTGAATAAAAGAGCAAACAGAAGCATTTTTTTTAAAGCTACAGTAAATGGAGAAAAAAATGAGAAAGGGTAGCAATACTCAATAAAAGGTAGTATCCTCACACAAAATCACTAATTTAATTGATAATTTATTTAGACTTTTAATAGAAGTAAAACTGTTGGAAAATCAATTTTCCTTTCATTTGGTTGAATAGTTATAAAGTGATAAGAGCGAAAATAATAAAAATAAAAAGGCCTATTATTTCTTATCAAATTCAGAAGTGGGACTCTTATCTTCCACGATAAGTTTTGAGAATAAATCTTTGCGTGTAATCTTACTTCGTCCGTGAAGGTCATTATATTTTGAATAATAGGATGATTCGGTGAGTAGCAGAAAGAAGAACATTTTAAGAACTTACTTGACCAGTATTTACGCTTTCAAATTGAAGATTGATAAAATTAGGCAAAATACTAGAAACAAGTCCAAAAACTTCTGGGAAGTTCAAAATAAATATTATAAGAAATAAAATTTCAATAATAGGAAGAGAAAGTCATTTTTTAGCAAATAATTAGAAGGTTTTTTACAGGACAAAACGAAAATAACATAAAATTTTAGGTTTTTGTTATACAAAAATTGTAATATGAGTAAATAATATGAGGAACGCGAGTAACCGAGCATTGAAATTAAAAAAAATATATCAAAACTTTCAGGGAAAGGGAAGATGAATTTTGTATCTAAAAAACTCGATTTTTAGTTTTTGAATTAAACAAAACCCAATAATCCAATGTCTTATGACATTCCATTTATTTTCCAAAATCAATATTGACATTTCGCTATTGTATTTATCTTGGGGTGAAATTATTAAAATGCATTTTGGATAATTCATAGGGATTAGGCTTTAGATCAGCCCAGAATTTACCAAATAATATAACGGGTCAACAAAATATTGGCCAGGATCGACTGTCACTTTGGTACTTTTGGACAGTCTTATTTATGAGAATAATATTGTTGGGAAGGTGTTTTGTTTATCGAAACTCTACATTCCGTAAACTCCATTTGGCTCATACAAACGGAAGCCTGTAAAATATTAAGGAGCACACTATATTTTTCTCATAAAACCATAAAACATGTTTCCAACTCTAACCTCTAGAAATCGCTTTGCAAGTCTCGTAACTATTTATGACTAAATAGAAGATGCTCGTTAACAGTATTTACAGCTCTTGTGTCTAGTTTAAAACCAATATTTTAGTTATAATAGTAAATTTTTTTCCCCCACAATTCGTGGCGTTCAATAAAAACCAAAAATAATTTCTAATTATAAAATTACGTCGAAGATATCTAATGCGTTAATTAAGCTGCAAAGCACTTTTTTACGAAAGAATTATTAGCTTACGGTAAAAACTTTTAATCCTAATTTTTTGATACTACGCCAATATCTAATCGACCCGAATTCAAATAAAATAAGAAGTCTGCCATAAAGAAAAATACTTATAAAACTCTAATGTATTTATCATTACAAGTTTCATTTTCTTCAACTTATTTTAATGTTTCTAATTAATTATTTATTACCAAATAAATCATATGAAAAATTTTCTACAATTTTATCTTCTAAACTTTTAAACGACAGACTTATTCGACCTTTTTGTTTCATTTATTACTTAAATAATTAACAGCAAAAAATCGCACAGATTGCTAACCAGAAAGTTAAAATTTCGATATCTTCAATTCAAAGGAAAAAAATTCTCTCTGGCTACTTTTGACGTTAAAAATGTATGTTTGGGTCCAGTGGTAAAGATTCATATAGTTATATCGAAAAAGAAGTAGAATATAGCTATTAAATTCAGATTTTGACTTATGATTCCTTACAAAATCAAATTAGAAAAAGGATATCAATATGAAAAATTCTCGAGCTTAAAACTGGCTTAAGCCAATTTAGTTACATATTTTAATCGTTTTTGAATTTTCATTAATCATCAAAAAATAATTCTTTTCTACTAAAAAAAATTGTAAAATTTGACTTTTTTTTCTAAGAGTAAAATATTCGCTATTTTCCATGATATTAGATAATTTGGATTCCTCTTATTTTCACTTCACAAGGTTTTGTTTCATTTTCTGTTAGAACTTCATTTTTTTAAATCAATTTTAGTTTAGTTTCTATATGACCTAAAGAATTTGAATGTTTTAGTCGACAAATTTAAATAATAATAAAAATGAGTAAAATTATTACAATGGAAAGACTAATTGAGAACAGATGGAACAAATATTAAATGGTTACTAATTCCATTTCAATTTTAAAGCCAATTTTGTAAGAATAAAATTTTTCTTCATTTTAATTTTTTTTTACTCTAGAATTATTATTTAAATTTCGTTATTAAATAAATATTATTTAATTATTATTATTATTTAAATTTCGTATTTGCAGTCAGCGGAAGTCTAAATATTTAGAAATCAACTTTTCAAAAATTTATTGTTTTTTTTTAACAAATAATATTCATTTGCCAGAGAGATTTGCCTTGAACACGTATAACCGAGACGGAACAAAATAGCCATAATTATTAATAAATAAAATAGTAATTCGAAAAAAAAGAAATAGTGTCCGAAATTAATGTCTTAGGTATATTATTTGAAGACATAAGGTTTTGAATAAAAACTAGTTTTAGTTTCCCGTCGCCAGAACGATTCATGTCTGCTATGCAATGGCGAATATTTAATCGATGCAATAAACTGCAAAACGTGTTCTGGGTAGTGCAATTTACAAGAAGTAATCCGGTGTTCTTCTTGTCACGTGTGGCTCGCCACGGCGCGGCGCAGGATCAAATTGAAGGCTGCAACAAAACAGAATGGGATCACAGAATAATTTGTAAAACGAATTTAACCGACCTAAATTCGGTATAATTGTGGTATAGTCGGCCTGACAAGTTTGCCAACTAAAAGATGTAGAAAAATTTATAAGATTTTACTCACAATGAATACTTTAATGCATCATCCAATTCCATTATGGCTGCTTGATTCCCGCACCGATAGCAATAATTGGGCGCTGAGAAAATTGTAACTACGTTACGATCATGACACCTAAAATAAAATTGTGATATTTTAACTGAAATTTGAGCGAAAAAAAAATTAACTGTGCTAGCAGAATTTCACAAAGGGCGGATTTCAAACCGCTTTGGTTTTCAACTTTTAATAAAATGAAAACAAATAAATGGTTTTTGACAACGGTAAAAGCACTTAAAAATTTATATCTTCCCTTGGAGAAAGAATTCTTGAGAAACTGACATTTCTTTTTTTTAGAGATTCTAACTCAATTTTCTAAACATATTCGCATTTCTCAATATTTAAATAAATACAAATGATAATGTATCATACTGTATCAATGTTTCGTCTCATTACAAAAATTAAGACTACTAAAAAGTCAAAAAATTTATTTAAATTCAAATTTTAAAAACTTCAGCCCTTTATGTTGCTATTAACTATCCTTCAGCCAAATCTGGAAAAGTTTAACTAAACAGTTCAACATTTCCATTTTTTTTTGCATTAAAAATTAATATTAAAATTCATAGAAAAAGACTTCAAAATATTACTTGCATTTGCAAATAAATGAAAATTATTATTTTAATTTAGAATTTTTAAGTGTATTACTGGTATGTTCTGTTGTAATAACTGAAAAAAGAAAGTGAATTCTTTTTCTGAAGTATTTACCAATTGTATCCTTCCATAACCAGTTGGTGAGCTCTTGATACGAGCGTCAGTCCATTCGAATGGTTAAACGTTTCAGATATGTCCTGTCCGAAGGTGTATCCAGCACCTCGGGGGGAAATGCCCCAGCCTCCTCTGTCGTCTGGATCGGACCAGAGAAGGTCACACATGGGGCCCTCGTGAGGAACTTCTTGCAGACGATCTAATGCTCTGATGTGATCTAAAGTATCTATGGACGGCGAAAGGCCTCCGTGGAGGCAGAAAATTTGCCCGTCGACCAACGCCGTCAATGGAAGGTAATCGAATAAATCTGTGAAGAATTTCCAAACGTTTGCATTGCCGTACTTGCGCAAACATTCGTCGTAAAATCCGTAGACTTGTGTGATTTGGCGAGACTCATGATTCCCGCGTAAAATTGTAATTCTCTCTCGATAACGTACCTAAAAAGACAAATACAAAGATATACAGTGCTACAGGCGTATTATCAGTACTTATTATACCATTAAGAGTTCCAATATTCTTATTCTAATTTGTTACGAGTGAATGGTTAACCATGAATGAAAATGATGTTCGATGCATTCTTGCTAATTTGAATTTCGTTGAATTTATTGGTAAAATATAATACTTGAAATTCAAATTTCAATTTTTTTTCTATCTTAATACCAAATAGCTTTTTTTTTTCAGATCAGTCATGCAAACTGAACCAAAATATGAGTTAATTGAAGAAATTCAAAACTGGTTAAAAGATCAAAACATAAGGCATGGGGTAAACAATCTCAAGCTAATAAAAAGATTTTTGACTGGATGCAAATTCAGGAGTGACAAGGCAAAAATAAAAATGTCAAACTATTATGAAATTAGAAAAAATGTTCCAGAGCTGTTTCATGGTAGAGATCCATACATTGAAAATATTACTACTTTACTAAACTTGGGTGTGTTTTTTCCCCTACCACGAAAAGACGATGACGGAAGCACTTTGTTTGTGGTGAAAGCAACCAAAAATGATCCGAAAAAAATCCCAATGTCGGATGTATTCAAAGTAGGAATAATGTGCATTGATCTCGCCATGGAGTTAGATGACAGTATCGTGGTAAACGGGGTAGGAGTACTCATAGATTTATCGGGAGTGAGCCTCGGGCACGCTTTGCAAATGACTCCATCGCTGATACAGAAGGTGGTGAAAATATGGCAAGATTGTTATCCTATACGTATCAACAGAATCGACTTCATAAATAGTCCTCCGAGTGTGGGTGTGATTCTAAACATTTTTAAGCGGTTTCTAAAAGAAAGTATCAAAAAAAGGCTTCGAATTCACGGAACACAATTATGCAATTTACACACTGTCATCGATGCCAAACTCCTTCCAAATGAATACGGTGGTGATTTAGGACCGTCATCTTTCATCATTGATGATTGGAGGCGAAAAGTTCTCACTCATAGAGAATGGTTCCGTCAAGATAGCACAGTAATATAAGTTCTCAACAACTCAGGACAGGGTTAATACCGAAATAGAGAAACAAAATTCATTCAGACATTGTTCAATAACTTTTTACATTAACTCCAAAGATATTTGCTTAAGAAAGTCACAAAAATTTTAGTGATCCAAATCTATAATTGGGCAAAAATTAGAACAACAAAATGTATAGCTTAAAACATGTAATTAACCAAAACCAAAAAAAATTACCTAAATAAAAATAAAAGAAAAAAAATCTACTCATATTTCATTCTGTTGTTTAAATTTGATCCATATTAGTATTACATGAAGTATCATTTTAAGTCCTTCCCTTGTTAATGAATAAAATAGTTCTTACAGCAAGGTTTCTCACAAAATAAATCAAACACTGATATTGTGTGTGAGATAAGATTTTAACAAGTTTTAAAAAGTTTTAAATTAATAATTTAAACGTATATTGTAAATAATTTTAAAATCTAGGGAAACTTCTAAAAAACGTTGAGCATTTTGGGAATATTTTTTATCAGATGAAATATAAATGTTGGCAGGAATGAAATTCATCTTTTCATGTAACAGATTACAAATGATAGTTTTTGGAGCTGACAAAAATATTTTACCTTTAATGCAACTAATAACGTTACTGTTTCAACAGAGTAATAGCCACGGTCAACATAATCTCCCATAAAAAGATAGTTGGTATCTGGTGATTTGCCTCCTATCCTAAACAATTCCATTAAATCATGAAACTGTCCATGAACATCACCACACACTGTTACAGGACATTTTACCTCTTGAACATTTGATTCTTTGGCTAAAATTTCCTTTGCCTGAAAAAATAAATGAATTATTTTAAATTTTATCTTAACTGTTAAATTTTTGAAATTTATTATACTTGCTTTTTTCCTCTTGATTTTGTTATGGATTAGACAAGCCCAAATTACATAAAATTTTCAAAATCGCGTGTAAGAAAAATTTCTAAATGAATAACTCCATCATCATTATTATTATTAGACAATTGGATGAAATTGCAATGAAACAGAGATTCACAAATTACTGTTTTAACTAAACATTGAACCTCAGGTAGATACTAGGGCAAATTTTAAAATTTTACTTTCAAACGAATTGTAGTCGTTTTAATAAGAAAATTACAATCTAATTTTGAAGTTGAATTAACTACCTTATCGCAAAGAGTTTTAACTTGACTCTCAGTAAGCTGTCTGCATTCATTCAACTGTTCTATCCATTGGTCCAATTCTTTCAATGAAGTCTTCTCCTCCATATTATGATGCTAAAAATGACAATATTAAAAAAAAAGTGACTTTACTGAAACTGTTGAATCATAAGCTACTCTGTCAATACACGACTTTAAAATTCGTCCAAAATGGCTGAAGAAATTGACTCCCCCGTTGACGTCATTGCATTAGTACCAACATAACACGCCCTACAAGCCTCGTTTTTGGGCTTTGCAACGCTTTAATTATAATTTTGAAAAATGATCTTGGGCAAAAGTTTCATTTGAAAAGGGAGAGAAATGTCGAGGCTTGGTGTAAATATTATTTCGAAACTTTAAAAGTATTTATATTTAATTTAGCTTCGTTTAGCTTTGTTGACAGTTCCACCACCTCCCCAAACCTCTTTCAAAGGGTGAAAAACAATTAAAACACAAGTTAAAAGTAAAATTGAAAATTAAATAAATAGGTGTCCGTTTCTTTCTTAAGATGTTTTAAATCGTAGATTACACCCAATGTGCGTAACAACGATGCTTAAAATTTTCTACTACTACAATCTTATTGAATGCATTACCGATTCTGCAGTGCTTAATAATAGTTCAATTCAGTTTACATAAATTTGACATGCACCTATTTGGCCGGAGGTGTAATGAGTTCGGTTTTAATTTGAAGATGGAGGGAAAAGCTATATTCTCTTAGTTATTAATTTAATTTTTATACTTTCGAATAATTTGAAATAAATAGTCGGTAACAAATAAACCGGTGTTTGATTTCCCCTTGTAAAATTCAATTTTCGAAAAGTTAAATACTAATACACTTACAAAAATACTTGATATATGATGAGGATTGGTGGCTGTAGTTGAGGTCTTCACATTAGTGGTACTGAACTTTGCTTTGGCCATATTGAATACAAAATCGATTTCCTCTCTTCGAGTTATTTTTATTTTTTCCCAGTACTACCATTAATTAGAACAGCGTAAGATCATTTTTTGATACTTGTTCAGTATTAATTTTTTACACAAAAAAATATACAAGTAAATACGATGATTATATTTTGTAAATATGGTTTCCGAAACATTCATTTGTTTGTCAAGCCTTCTAGAAAGTTTTCTCCCGCACACCTATGAAAATTTTGGTTAAAAAAAAAAACAAACAAACAAGTTTTCATTATTTTTTTTATTTTTATTTTTACAGATAATAATTTATCTTGCTGACACTGAAACTTGCCAGACTCGTATAGTATTGTCTGAATAGCCAGCAAATAAAGTCTGACCATCCATGGACCAAGTCAGAGACAAACACTGAGGTGGCTCTGCTTTGGATGTTTGAGACACTACTTCCGGCCTAAGTTCTTCAACCATATCCTTATTTTCTAAATCCCAAATTTTAATTGAAGGTCCAAAAGCGGCGCAGAGCCAATACCTATTCGGGCTAAAGCACAGAGCAGTGATTATGTCGTTATGGTCTAGCGTGTGAAGATGTTTTCCATCGTTCAAGTCCCACAACATTGCTTTACAATCCTGAAATTAAATTTCAAAAATACACCAATGTTTTAATGAAAATTTTCAAATCGACGCATCTTTTTTTATTAAGAGAATATAATCAGACCCATATCCGCAAAAAATCTGTGAAATCATCACAAGATCAGATTTGAAGTTCATCATGATTAATACAAAAGACCTTGGCAAAAAAGACAGTATTTCTTTTCTATTATATATACATATATATATTAGTGATCTGATGGACACTGTATAATTACTTTTTACTTTAGGTTCATTTTGGAAATAAAATTAGAGAGCTTTAAGGTAATGTAAAACACAAATGCAACTGGGATAAAACCAAAAGTTATGACTTACTTTTCCACCAGAAGCACAAAGTGAACCATCAGGAGACACTGTGACTGTGTTAAGATATTCTGTGTGTCCAATGTGATTGATTTTCAATTTGCAGTTTGTTAAATTCCAAACCTAAAAAAAAATTTATGTAAAGAAAAATTCAACTGTAAGGAAAAAATAAAACTTGAAATTTGAAAAAACAATTTCATTAAAATGGGATTTTAATGAAAACAGGATATTGGAATGTTTGTTGATACAACTAAAAAAACATGAAATAATTTTGACTAGATTTGATACATGTTTGAAACAGGGAAGAAATACTGTAGTATAATTCTGAAATGTTCACTTTAATAGTTACTTTTAGAGTAAACATAAAACAGCAATAGCAATGAAGTAACTAGCCTTATTAGTTTCAATTTTGTATAATCTATGAACAAATTAAGCAACAATTTACAGACTTTTATAACAAAAAACTCTGTACTCGTAAAGTATTACAAAAAAACAGTGTTTATCCAAATTACCAAAATAGAATGATCAAAATTTATGACTGTCTTAATTGTAAAGTCCAAGTCAAAGCAGGGTATGTAAGAATCAACAGTTAATGACCATACAGTTATTGAAACACACAGTCAAATTAAAATTTATTTTTTTCTCCTCCTTGCTTGGCTAAACTATGGACCATACTGTTTCAACCAGTTTCAGTCTTTTCTAGTGGGGGTGGGTTTAATATGAGACACAATATGTTTTTTTTAATGTGAGGCAGCTATCTTCTGTCACAAACTACTTGCTGACAGGACATCACTACCAAGGTTATTAGATTTGGAGGGATTTATTGGTGAAAAGATAATGGAGAAATTGAAGGAAAAGTTTATTGGTAAGGAAGAGCGGCGGATGAACTATTACATATTCAAGTTTTGGCTGAAGTTAATTATTTAGATGTACATTTATAACTTCATTAATAGCTAAAAATTAAAATATAAAAAATATTTACAAAGGAAATGAGCACCCTTTATCTTACTTCTGTTTGGTGACATCATACTTTCTCAACCATTTGGACATAACATATCCTACAATCCCCTTACAAACACAGCAAAGCCTTAAAAATTTTTTTACTTTAATATTATCCCACCTTCACCACTTTGTCCCATCCTGCTGACACAATTATTGGATTAGCATGGTTTGGTGAAAATCTCACACATGAAACCCAATCTGTATGTCCATCATCCAGAATCGTATATTTGCATTCAGCCAAAGTATTCCACAGCTTAATAGTTTTATCTCTGCTTCCAGACACAATTTGTCGATTGTCAACAGAAAAGGCTACACTTAAAACATCCTGTTTCAGAAAAATTAAGCATCCCAAATGTAAATAACGGTAAATACTTCCTTGGACTAGTAAAATAAGAAAATATTTAACATATTACCTAATTAAAATAAAATTGCAAAGGAATAGCCAATACTCACTTATTGGTTATTAATAAATACCTCTTCTACCAAGAAAAAAAAAAAGCTTGAGCAAAATTTCAAATGAAGTGAACTTAAGGTTGTCTCACACCTTGGTATGGTCTTCAAACTTTTTGGTAGTTCTACCAGCAGCTAAGTCCCACAAACGAAGAGTTTTGTCCCAAGAGCCAGAGAGGGCATACGTCCCGTCCGTAGACAAGACCACATCACTAACAAAATGAGAATGACCCTTTAATCTCTTCTGTGGAAAACCATACTGATGTTCTTCTCGAGTTAATTTCCATATGATTAAAGTTTTGTCTAAAATTACAGACAACTCACTTTTATAAGACAATTATAAAATTATTCTTAAACAAAATATAAGCATGCAAGATAAAGTAATCTACTGAAGTTTTCAAATTAACGTAACGTGAACAAACCTCTCGAACTGGAGATTATCATATCTGGGTATTTCGGGTTAATGGCAATTTGTGTGACCCAACCATTGTGTCCCCGTAAAGTACCACGTAGCTGCAAACTTTCAGACATACTTCAGAATATTAATCTTAAAGAGTGAGGATGATGTCGAAAGATTAAAAGTTGAACAAACTTTTCAGCCTCCGAACCAGCACACGTACACCAAACCTTGAAATCAAAGGAGGAACCGGGCTAAAGATTTTTTTCTTGTTTCCTTTGAATATTGCTTTTGAATCCATAGAGATAACAAATGTCCGGTTTTTCGAGGTATCGTTTGCGGAATTTCGAAGTTGCTACATGCAATTGAGAATTAGTAAAAAATGAAGAAATAATTTTAACTTCACAATATTTATTATAAAGTTATCCTCATGGGAAAACTTATTATAAATATATTGCAATGTCATTTTTATAGTTAATACTAATAACTATTATTATAAAACTCAACGATACCCCCAAACGATGTATTCCTGTTCAAAGAGGCTACAGTATTTCCAACAAATTCATTAATTTCCACAGCAATAATTCTCTTTTCTCTCCATTCCACTTTATTTTGAGCCAGAATGTTAGAAATATAAATGTCTGCATCACGATTTTTACTATTTTTTTTATACATTTAATACCATGTTTCACCCTTGGGTGTAAGAGGATACGGAAGAGGATTCGAACCCACGACCATGATTCCTATAGTAGAACACTAACTACAGCACCAGGCCTCCTGCAATTACGTCATAAATTTGAAAGTGTTACACTATAAACGAGACAAATAAAATAAAAGTAAAGTTAACGATGCGTAAACTAAAACCAGAGCAATGTGAGTTCTTGATAACTTTTGGGTAATAAAAACAGATTAAGTCTTAGAAAAATCTACAGAAGGAAGAACTTGTATACAGTAGAGAATAAACGATTTTTAATAACATAATGCTTAGCTTTAGATAAAATTTAGTAGATTAAATTTTTTTTCATTTACTTATTCATTACTATATTTACTTTATAAAAAATTTACAAACATATAATTTAAAATCAAAATTACATTAAGATTTACTGTACAACACAATACTACTGTTGAGAAATAAGAAGTACGTCATTGCCTCACATGTTTTAGTATTAATTATCGGAAAATGTGGAAGTAGAAGAATATTCTCAAGATACTGAAGGCACAAGAGTCGCGCCTACTTTTAATACCACAAAATAAAATTATTTTATAAATTTATTGATTTTATTGACATAGATTGGATAAACGAGATTATAAATAATATAAATAAAATTAAAAACAACAATCCCGGTCAATGCGTTAAAAATAAAATAAAATAAACTAAACTACTTGAATGCAAAGCATTTACACAAAGTTCGGAATGAAATAAATATTTCTTTCTTCTGTTAATTTTCTTTTTTTTAGCTTTACCTAAAAATATATAAAATATTGGGTAAAAATTATCACAATAACAGATTTGAGGATATTCAATCTTTAGGACGCTTGTCTGTGAAGATAGCTAAATTTGTATCATCTTGGTTTTTTCAATTTTTCGTCCAACTTTAAATGAATTACAGATTTGAATTTTGGATTTGAATAATGCGTATAATCTAGTTAGAATGAAAAAAAAAATTAAATTAAAAAATAAAAAAAACTTAACTTCGATAGCTTACTTACATTTCTGAGAGTGAATTGGAGGGATTTTTTTTTATACATGTGATGTATATGGAGACACAATTTACATATAATGGTGTCAAATATAAATATATACAAAATTAGGTTTGGGGCTAGGTATCCAAATCGTCTTCTCTCTGACTAGCAAAGTAAGAGGCAAGTCCGCCGAATTCTCCACCGGTTTCATCGTCAAAGGGTTTAGAGTTGCCGGAGATCTGAGATTCTTCATATGAGTCGGGAAACGAAGGATTTGTAAAACTTGAATCTTCATTGTTGGGAACAGAAGAACTTGGTGGAGGAAAATTTCCGTAGAAACTTGGAAAAGACGAAAATTCAGGCCTGGGGGGAGAATTCTGAGGTGAGAAAGGATGCCTTATGTTCGGATCCGGTGGAAACCTCGGCATCAAGGTCATTCCAGGAGCCCTGGTTAAAGTTAAACCAGGTGGAGGGGGTTTCGTCAATCCACTACTCGTAACTGGAATACTGATTGCTCCTCCTCCTGAAGGAGACGGATCTAAGGGATGAGACGTATGAAATATAGAGTTTCCGGCTACAGGAGGACGTAATCGCATGGTGGCTATTGGTCGAGGTGAGTTTGCGAAATGAGGGGGTAGTGCCGGCCTAAATGGAAGGCGGTTTCTAGGTCCTGGAGAAAACCTATTTGAATCGTTTCCAGGAAAGGTTGGCGACCCTTGAGGGGTACCAAGCATTCTCGTAATAACGCTGCCCCCCTCAGAAGGTACCCCTTGAGGAGGATACGAAACTGGAGATTGAACTAAAGGTGCCGTTACATCCTGTTTTGCTTGGGCTTCCGCTAATAACTGTTTCTTTCCTCTTCCTCTTCCCTTTTTTTTGGGCGGAGAATCCTGAACTCCCTTCAACGGTATGAAGTCGTCTCCTTGCGGTAGAATAGAACGAACGTCTCCTGATTCAGAACTCTCTCCGCAACTATCTAATTCAGAGGACAATTCATCCAATTTTCTCTTGTTTTTTGTACCTGGTTTCGGTCCAGGCTTTCTCCTCAACTGATCTTCATTCGACAAACCGGTTACTGTAGTAGGAATGGTAGCAGAATACGACGACATTCTCGAAGGAGGAACGATTCCTTGGAAGGCGTTGTACTGCGGTATCGAACAACCACTATTTACGGACATAGGGATCATATTTGTACATCTATTGTCTCCTGATCCGCCTGGCGACTGCGAATTCATCATTGCCATTACATTCAAAGAACCACTCGAGGCGGTTTCTACTGAATATGACGCATAAGGTCGTAGAACTGAAGCCTCACCCTTAACGGCGGAATGGTTGGATGGAATGTTTACATTACTCACACTTCCAAGTTTCTGATCACTTTGAAGGGTTCTTAACAAAAACCCACCCACCGAATTACCAGAGTCAGGATGTTTCTCTTTTGCTGGACCCAATCCTTCGCTAGATTTTTCAGGAATAAAGGATGTAGTAGTACTTTGAATAAAGCTAATTGGTTTGCCGGACAGGGGCATCGTAGTTTGATTTTGCATCCCGCCAAACTGTGAGGCTAATTCTGCTCGACTCGGAGTTATTTTAACCTTTCCAATTTTTGGAAATTTAACATTTCCCGCATTAGCACAATCGGACTGGGCAGGCTTATAAGCAACCGAGTTTTCGGTCATTTGAACTGATTTATTATCTAATATTAGTTTTTCTTTAGTTTCCCCATCTTTTTTAAGTCTTCTTTCTTCTTTAGCTCGTTTAATTGCAGCTTTCAATTCATTGGTTGGGACATCTCCCGACTCTATAATATTGCCCAGGATTTCTTCTTCTTCTTCATCGAGATCTTCTAATTCTTCGACGAATTCATCCAACTGTTCATCTTCCATTAAATCGTTTTCGCTAAAATCGTCAGGATCTGGAATTACCCATTTCTTTTTTTTTATTTTTTCCAATATTTTATTCTTTTTTCCATTCGACCCTGTTTCTTTTTTTCCCGGATTTTTTTCTCCGCTTTCTCTATCTTCGTCACCTTCATCAATGCTACTTTCTATTTCTTCTGATTCTCTATCGTGCGCATCGTCATCTTTTTCGTTTTCTGCTACAAAATCGTCATCAGATTCGATTACCCTCGAAGATTTCTTGGTACCCCTCATACTATCTTCATCGCTGTCTGAACCGTTCATTTCCTGATAATTGATTTTTTTCCCTCTTGTTCTTCTAGTCAAAACTTTTTCTTCATCTAAACAATCAAGTCCACCGTATTTTATCTGAAAAAAATGACACATATTTTTCTACTAAGAACTGTTTCTATAAAAAAAGATTCTATTGAATCTATGTCACCGATGTTGTGACTCTGGAAATATACTTCTATTAGTATTGATTGCAGGTATGATTCTGCAGTTTTCTACACAAAAAATTAATTATAGTTCGTTTGGAAAATTTTAAACAAGTGTACTTTACATCAAGCACGCCTATAATCAAACTAACTGTTATTTAAACCTTGATATAAACCGGAAAACATGGTTATTAATTTAAAAAGATATCTTGGTACAAAAAAAAGTGTACAAAATGAAGGGAAATTGTTAAAATAAATTTAATTTGCATAGCTTAACCCAAAGTTTCCTCACCTTTCGGTTTTTCGACTTTTTGATGGTCATGCTGTCTTCATTTTCAAAATCCAACAACTCCTTCTTCTGCTTTTTCCTTTTTCCTTTTTTTGGAGATTTTTTCTTAGAGCTTCGATAGAGTGATCTGTTTCCCTTCCTCTTCCTCCGACCCCAAGACCTATCTGAATCAGAACTTTCGGAACTTATCCATATCTTTCGGTGTTTTTTACGCTTTGGCGAATCTTCTTCACTTTCGTCGTTTACTGCAAGTCAATAAGACAAATTTCGTGTGAAATAAAACAACCCTTGTTTTAATGCATTTGTAGTTTTTATGAATGTGAAAAATAAATACCACGTTTCAAGCACCATTATTTTCTTGTCATAGCAAAGTTGGGCTTTCGTAAAAACCCTTCATTCATCGTTTAAATTAGTCAAAAGCACGATTAGTCATTAAAAATAGGGAGATGTTGTCGTTATAGCTACGGAATCTAGAGTGCCTAAAGTCACTGAAGTACGGATCTCAAAAGAACAAATCTAAACATTTTGTCTTGGGTTTAAGGTTACGAATAAAAATTCTTACTGAAATCCCTGTCATAGCGAGACACTCTGGCCCGAGTCGAGCGCCTTAAAGGTCCTTCCCCACTTTTTTTTCTTCGCCGAGTGTCATCTGAAGATTCACTCTCGGAAAGCAAACTATAGTCAGACTCCTCCTCGCTGCTAGTACCTGTAATAAATAAGCAAGGTGCTCAGGTACAATCCTTTGTTAGGTAAGTGGGATTTGTATAATAGTATATATATATACATGCGAACAAAAATGTCTATATATATCATAAGTGTCATGTGTGTATATATATACTTCGTTATACTTATAATACTATACAATAAAAGGGAGTTTTGTGACCAAACTATCGTTACTTAATTCACAAAATCGACGGTTAAGCTGTTTTCGAACTTTTTCCAAGTCCTCATACATTGAAAATGACGGGTACTTCATAGGTAGCTAAAAGTTTCCCATTTGTTTTATGATCACAAAAAATTTATAAGAAACTCATGTGAAGGTTGTTTATTTCTTAACAATCATTATTTGTAATGACGGTCTTACAAATCCGAAATTGGTTTCTACCGCAAGACAGAGAAACAAAATAAGGTCTGTACAAAAAATTTGACTTAATTCAAAATAATTCTTCAAAATGTGTCCAAAACCGACAGTCGAGAATCATCCGTACTTTATTTGGGGCCTAACTTCTCACGAAATGTTAATACAAATCTAATGTACCCTTGAAATCCGAATCCGAATTATGATCCTCTTCTTCGCTAGTAAAATCGAGACTGGTGATTTTTGAACTTTTCGATTTTTTCTTTTTATTATTATTGCTGTTGTATTTTGGAACCACAGGAGGAATTTCATCGACAACATTTTCGTCTTCCTCTTCTTCATCTTCTCCATCACTATTGTTTCCGAGGTCATCGTTTTCGACTCGTTCGTTTTGACACGATCCTTTGCCCCCGTTCTCTCCAATTGAGTCTTTCCCTGTACATCATGTAGCAACACAAATCAAAAAACTAAATTTCTTATTCTAGTCTAAAAATATTTTTAAATAAGATGAGCATAAATTTAAATTAATATTATTAGTATTAGTGTTAGCATTGGTTTTGAATATAAGGAAAGAAATAATATTCTAAAGCTGGTACTTTTCAAAACCGAAAATCAATGAAATAATTGAACAAATTTACAAAAAAAGGGTGTATTAGGAAAAGAATGAATTTAATGAAACAACCACAACACTCACAGTCCACTTCCATCTTTTCTGATCCATAAACTTTTTTCTTGGCCTGTTCTTTGTCTCCCTCTTCTTCCTTAATATCCTTTTGGGCATTTACAATGTTGTTGATATCTTTTCCCCTTCCTGCATTTCCAGCCCCTTTGACAGCTTCTATTTCATCTTGTAAAGCAGATTTAATTAATTCATCGTATTCATTGTATCTATAACTTGTTACGGTCGAACGACGTTCTCGTAATTGATACACGGGCTCCGAAGAATCATCTGAACGCGAACTCGAATATGAATTTTCGGAATCAGAACCGGAATCAGAACCCGAAATGTCATCTTTTTTTTCGTCTTCTGCTTCTATACCTTCGTCCTCGTGTTGTGATGACTTCTTTTTTGTTGAGGGTAAAACATTGTCCAAACTGATTCCGACAAAAGCCAAACGCTTTTTTCTTAATTCCTCATTTTCTCTCTGTTTTTGGCATCTGAAAGAAATTTAGGAATTTCATTTGATGGAACTCAATAGTTATAACATGACGAAAAAAAATTTTCATTATCAATATATTCGAATCAAAACACTGCAAGAAGTAAGGTGAAAAAAAGAAAAAAACAATGGGAAAACATTTCTGTTAAAAAATAACTACAATATATCATATTCCGAACATAAATCTTCTCTAAAAATTACAATTTTTATCATTTTAGGTTTGACTCCAATTCCTGGGTCAAGACACTGGTCTGTTTCCTGGATATTAAGTCCCTTTGATGCCAGGCCAACTATTTAATGTCCCGCTTTTAGACAGGTGACAGCTAACACGAGGAGAAAAAAATTTGATTCGGACATATTTGCCGTTTCTATTAAAACACCAGTTGTACATCTAATAAGACCTAAATCTCTATCTAACGAAAAGAGGGCATCTTATGTTTTTTAAAAGATTATTTCGAAATATGGCTTTCGATAGTTTATGTATAAAGCAAAATCGAATAACACAGAGACGAATAACACAGAGCGCACCGAGAACGCACCAAAGAGATTTTACTGCGACCTGAGACTGACTCCTCACTAACCTGTCATATTGAGCTAGGCTCTCCTGAAGTTTTTGAATGAGAGCAGAGTGCTCACAGGGGGGACAGAACCAATCACCTTCTGGAACAACCATCAAAGCAGGACGAACACACGACGCGTGCCAACCTTTGTCACACTTGTCGCAAAGAAGGATCCATTCGGGGTGATCGTTGTTTCCGCATTTTTCGCAAGCTGTATCGTCATATTTTCCTGCATCATCTCTTGATTCTTCAACTTTTGCTGTGCGAGCTCTTTTAATGGGTTTATAGTCTGGGTCTTCAATATCGGATTCAGGTGAAAATTCGTGATCTTTTTAAAATGACACAAAAAATAATTAGCATATATGGTTTGAAGCATAAGTTTTTTTAAGAAATCATGCTCTAATATACCTGATTTAAATACTAGTTCTTCGTCTTCGTGTGGCTCATCGTCAATTTCGTCTTCTTCTTCATCGGCTGATGAACTTCCAGAGCTACTCAACCAGGGATTCAGTTCGTTAAACACTAGCTTATCTTTTTTCTTTCTCCTTTTTGTCTTTTTGTCATCTTTATTGGGTTTTAATTTATCTTCACCCGAATCATATTCTTCTTTTTCATACTTCTCTTCAAAACTATCACTATCAGCATTTTTCTTTTGCCTTTTCTTTCCAGCCTTTGACTTATTCTTCTTGTTTTTAAAAGATTCGAGTTGAAGAGCTTCCATTCGTCTTCTTTCAGCTTCTTCTTTCATTTTGATTTGAGCTATTCTACGAGACTGACGAATTGATGGAAGTTCAGTGTCCGCATCCTTTATTCCGAGAAGTTTAATTTCTCGAGCTGAAAAAAATCTACTAATCACTTGAACCGAAATGCAATCAAAAATTTCAAAAGTAAATATACCAGGAATTTGTCGACTTTTTGATCGACCTGCAGTTTCTTCTCTTTTTGGCCTCCCTTTTTTCTTGTTTTTGGCGTCGTCCTTGTCTTCTACCTGATTTGTCTTCGATTGTTTGCTACCTTTATCTTGAACATCACTCGTGACTTCTTCAACATTTCGTCTCCTACGTTTCCTATATTTCTTAGAGAATCTTTTCCTCACTAAAGAAAGTAAAAATAAAATATTCAAAATCATATTTTCTACAGAAGATTTAAGGCGACAAACTACGGTTGAACCTTTCATAATGCGTTTAACTCGTTCCAGAGTTTTACTTGTTATGGGAAACAATTTTTTCCATATAAATTAATTTAAAATATGATAATGAGTTCCAGGCCGGAACAAACACTAAAAAAAGTTATGTTTAGCATTATTTAAAAAAAAAATGTCGAATATGGTTATTCATGTGTTCTTAGTTATGAAACTAATATCTTTTTACTACAAAGTAGTCTAGAGTGATTTGTCTTTGCCGACACTTCAAAATTTGATAAAAATATGAGACCGCATTATAATTTAAGAATTATTGAAGTTAGGTTTCCGTGGCAGTCGAACTTGAAGTTAAAAACGTTAAACACTGGGTTTTTAACTTTAACTCTTTAATTTAAGAGTTTCATGGCGCATGGCTACTGTATCATTTAGGGTGATGTTCCTCAATGTACGAAGCAACACTTTCTCATACTTTCAGGATTTCTCTTATTTCACAAGATTGTTGTTTCGTCAATTAATCAATTATATTAAAAACGGCCTCTAATTAAAAAATTTTGAACAAAATTCGGGATAGAAATTAAGGTTTGGAAAGAAAGGAAGAGAAAAGGAAAGAAATAGCTAAGAAGTTTATGAATTTGAACATGAATGAAAGTGAAAATGAAAGAATTTCGGGTACTGGTGAAGAAAATAAGGGAGAGAAAGACTTATAATAAGACAGACCTAGACGACAATCTTACATTTTCGGAAGTCTTTTTCTCTAGCTGTCCGGGGATTTCCCATGTATTGTACATTTCGCTTGTTATGCGAGACATTTTTTTTTTGCAATTTATATTGCTCGTTATGCGAATTTATAGTCGAGAGGTTCCACTGTACTAGACTTACCTTTTTTATCCTTGGTCACTTCTTGTTCTGCTTGCTTAAAATCTTCAGCTTCACCAGTCTCATTAGATGTATCCTTTCCAGCCGGCAATTCTTTATTTGTTTCCGTTTCATCATTTTGCACTTCTTCAAATTCATCTTTGCCATCTTTCGTTCTATTCTTGTTAGCCCTTAAACCACAAGTAATACCATCATTTTCCTTTAATATTGCCCTTCTTCCTCCTTTAGTTCTGATAGTTTTTTCTAAACTTTCGTGAACTGTGTTTTCTCCTTCCGTTATTCTTCTATTTCTCAATGAAACCCTCTGGGGAACAACTTCTTTTTTTCTTCGCCTTGTAACTTTACTACTTTCACAAGCCGTGAATTCCTCTTCTTCCGCGACATTCTCACTCACTTTTAACAATTCTTCAATTTTATCTTCTTTATTAGTGTTCTCAGAGCCATCTGATGCCCTACTAACTGTTTTTTCATTCTCTTTGACTGCCTCTTTATATACTTTTTCGTCTGTTGTTTGTTTTGTTTCTTTATTACTCTCGGCTTCTTCGTTTGAATTGTAAAGTTCTTGAAAGCTTGCTTTTCCTTCGTCCTCATTTGAAGCGTTACATGAAAACAGATTTTCGTTTGCTTCACTTTTAATCGCTTCGTCTTTTAGTTCAAAACTTTTTTTAGAATTGTTCTCAACATTTTGACTTTTAAATTTATCACTATTAACATTTTCAGGTAAATCTGGGTGTCCTATTTTAGGATTATCGTTATTTTCAAAAGTAACCTCACTGACTTCACCTTTAAAGTTTTCTGCATTTTCTTCAATTTCAGTGACGTCGCTAGTTTTTATTGTTTCTGCTTTCTCCATCTCCATGTTTTCAAGGTCCTTTTCATCCGTGCTCCTACCCAAAAAAATCGTAGTGGATCCGATAGTTTCTTTCGCACTACTATCTTCGTCAATGTTAACCGTTGGAACAACTATTTCATCAATATTTTTTGGGTTTTCTTCCATCTTTGCTTCCAAGAAAGTTTCATTTTTTCTTTGTATTTGCCCAGCCAAAAAATTTTCAGATTGCAAATTTCTTCCTTCAAACGATTCATTAGAAGGGTACGTGGTTTTTTTTTCTTCAATACCTTCCACACACTCACTTTGGAACTTCTCATCATTGAGGATTTCTTCCGTCACTGCTACAGCCATTTTACTTTCTTTTGTCTCAGTATTAGATTCCTTCTTTTCTTCTTCTGAAATGTCATCACTTTTTTTGAGATCATTTTCTGCGCTCACATCTTGTGCTATCAATTCATTATTTCCCGCAGTTTTCAAAGGATAGAACTCTACTTCATTACTTAACGATTTCTCTCTTTTCTCTTCTGAAGATTCTTCTTTTTTGTCAGCTTCAAATTCCATTAGTTTTTTATTTGATTTTCCTACATTTTCTTCTACATTGAAAATCTTTGAAAAGTTGCCTCTCAAATTTAGGTCTCTCTCATTAGAAATATTTTCCAAACATTTGGAGGTCTGCGTTTGATTAACCAATTCTTCTTTTTTAACTTCATCACTTAAATTTTCAGTCTTAAAATTTACTGAACATGATAATACTTGTGAGTCTTCAACAGAAGTGGGTTTTTCATTGTCTTGATCATTGTGCACTAATTTTAGAGATGAACTATCTAATTTGTTACATTGCAACTTATCTGGTAAGGGATCACCAGAGGAAATAACTGGGAATTTAGATAAAGAACTATCAGAAAAAACACTGTTTAAATCTTTTTTTTCCAAAACACTGTCAATAGAAAACTTTGAAAAATTTTTTTGAATCAACTTTCCATCTGAACTTTCTTGTCTATCAATATTGTAGACTTCTGAATCTGTCTGTTTACCACTGTTTACTCCACATATGGCATCTATGCTCCACAATTTAGGAGTAGGTTTTGACTTATCTGGTGAATTTACAGAAGATAATGAATCAAGTTCTGATGGATCTTGTGCTGATCCTGTTGCCTGTTTATTTGTCAACCTGTCTCCTTTAATTGACTTACTACATTCTTCAGACTTCTCGTCATTATCTGGATTCCCAGTATTACAGTCTTCACCTTTACCCTCACCAATGACATACATGATTGGTTCTTCAATTGCTTCTCCAACCACAACTTCATCTTTGATTGGAGCTTCACCATTAAACATATTCACTGCATGTTTATCCAGATCAACTTCATCCATATTTACTTCATTTTCATTACCTTGGCCAGTTTTTTCTTCATTATCAAAAATTTTGTTTGAAGTCTGGAAATTTTTGGAATCATCAAAACCATTATCAGATTCTTCTTTAGGAAAACTTTCTTTAACCTCTACTTCTAATGAATCTTTCTCAACAATAACATTAACAATTTCATTGTTTTGTTCAAAAGAATCACTCTGAATATTATAATCTGAAGTTTCAAACTGCCCAGTATCTAATGTAGGTTTACCAGTCTCCAAACTATTACTATCTTCATTTAACAAATTTAATTCTATAGGATATTCATCACCAGAGAGTTCCTGAAGAAGCTGCACCAATGTGGCTCTATCTTTAGCCACCAAAGTCCATGATTCTTCATCTAAATCTTCTCTGTACACCCTAATATTTGATAAAGGATCAAACTGAAGCCAGTAAATTCTTCCTAATTTATCTCTCCCAAGTGGTTTGGATCTCAATTCTTCTGATTCTAAGGTATTAATTGAAGCTTTAAACTTGTTGTTAAGGTCAAACTGTCCCTCTAAGAGCATCTTTAAAACCCTCAGCTTCACTTCAAGTCTAGATTTTTTATATCCAAAACGTTCTATCTCCCAACCATCTTGGCTTGAGTAAGTGTGACAGAATTTAATTAATGCCCTTTCCCACTTTTCCAAGAATACTGTTTTGCGAGCCTTTCTCAATAATTTGATGTGCAACTCTATTAATTCCTGAGGCACTGAAACAGAAACGTTGATAATTGAGCTTAACAAATTAAGATACTTCCCTACGTATTAAAACAATTATCAATTGTACGAATATTTGTGATTTCATAAAAATAAAACGTAAGTTTCTCAAGGAGGTTTAACTATGAACAAAAAAAAATTATTAAGAAATATCTAAAACAATAATAGGGGAAAAATAAATATTCATTCAAATAATAACACACCATAATTGCTTTCAATAAAACCATAAACAAGAGGATTTGCAGTTTGTCGACCCACAACTATGCATACACAACATATTAAATACCAACCTTGTTCAGCATTTTCCAGCATTTCTTGAAGCTCTGCAAAAGTGGGATATGTGATTCCACAAGACTTCGCAAATCGTTCTAAAAACGCACATATCACAGCGAAATTCGGGTCAGAAATACAAGATGCTTCAGAACTCGACGCCATTTTTAATATCTTTAGTTCGTTTCTTTCTCTCTCTCACTCTCCTTTTAATTTTTTTTTTTTTGTTGCCAACATCAAAAATGGTTTTGGAGGTTGAATTATTAATAGTGAATTTTTTTTTTTTTTTGCATTGTTATGGTGAATACCTTAAAAGAGCAACCTAGAAGAAGTTAAAACCAAACATAAACATAGGAAGAGCCGAAGTAACAAGAAGCTGTAATTTCAAAATTGTCGGGAACGTCAAGTGACGAGACTTGGGAACCCGAATATAATTCATCACCAACGGCACTAGAACAAGGTTTGCTATAATAATATTTCTTATTATAAGAAAGAAAATTATGCGTGCTGTAAGTACATTTTTTTAATAAATTGTACAAAAAAAAAACTTAAAGAATTTGCCTTTTAGCACTTGGAGAAGTTTACAACTTGAAATCTATAAAAAATTAGGTTGGCATGGCTATATTTTAAGCTATAAATATATTCACAACAAAAAAAGCTTCAAAAGTATAAGATTATTTCCAACTCTTCGTCACTCAGTTATTTGTGATTACAACATTAAAAATTTTAGTACTTCATTCTACCACCTAATTTCCAACTCGCCATAAATGAGCTAGTGAAGAAATCACAACGGTCGAGCTGTTTATATGACTTTATGGTTGTGGACTCTCAATCAATGTGAATATAAAGATTTGAGTTGTGTCGTCAGCTTATATGAATTTCTCCATTTGTCCTCATTTCGAGTCAAGTAAGACGTTGGGGCGGGTTCGTAGTGTGCTGTGTCTATAATGGAATAAAAAACAGATACATTGATGGCTGATGGATAAGGTGTTGGCAGTTTTGTGCAATAAAAAATGCAGCCGAATGTAAAGGAGAAAAATATATATAACTAAAAGTGGTCAAACGCTTGAGTGAATCGAAAATTTCTGATTTTTTTCTCCGTCCTAAGGCACGGGAAATTTTTTTTTTCCTTTACACTTCTTTTTACAGTTAAAAAAAATTTTTTTTTTATTGTTGGTGTTATTTAGCATGGTGTTGTTGAATGGTTAAGTCTTTTATTAGTAACCTTAAATGTCGGAAATTTGCGACGCCTGCGTAGTATACGAAAACTTTGGAACAAAGGATTTCGTAAAGATCCTTGGAAAATACGCTTCACAAAAAAATTGATTAATACTTCTTCACCCACTTTTGACTTCGATGGAATCGTCAAAACACGAATCACGAAAAATCTGACTAAAAAAATTTATATAATTCGACGTGATGTTCTCCCAAATTTTATCTCCTTGGGTTTTTCACCTATGATCTGGCATCGAAAATTTTTGTGTATGATATAAAGTGTTAAGTTTAAAAATCATTGTCGGTAGTTATTTATTGCTTACCAGTAAAAAATAATTTAAAAATCAGTGATAATAGTGAGAATATTTAAGGTGATGATTTTATGTTAAGGAAAAGAAAAAGTGAAAACTACGTCACAAGTCTTATAGCATCGTTCTTCCAGCCATTATGTTAGGAATACAATAAATTTTGAAAGGATTATTTCATCCAGAAGGATATATTCTTAAAGCATAATTTGCTTTTTGTACAAAAGGTAATGTTTCTTTACTTTCTTCACGTTTCTCATGTTTAAATCTTTTTCATGAATCTCCATCCTTTATCTTTCATACACACCTGTGACTAATAATAAAAAGCAAGCTGAGATTTAAAAATTTACATTTTTGGCCATAATGAGTTCCCGTAAATCGGTATAAACAATATCAATGTCGATTGAGGTTTTTGTAAAAGCATACTAGTCACTCTCGAGTATATCTAATCGAGGTAAAAATAATAAAATAAATAAATAAAAAACACGAGATCAATGGTTGAAAATTGGTAGATGCCTGGGATCGTGGATATAAAATTTCTCTGTCCGTTCCCGCGATTTCAACTTAAATTAATTTCTGTATTAAATACTTAACGGTACAAACAAGAGGAATGGAGTTCAAATTTCTAGTTGTCTAAATTGGCGATATGGTCATGTTGACTTCTCGTCTATCTAAATTTGGATACTGTCGAATTGCTGATTACAGTATAGACAAAAAGTGATTTTAACTAATTGGTTAACAATCTTGTGAATACTTGTATGTACTAGGTATTTGAAGCTTCACAAGACCAGGGAAATTGCCCGGAGTCGTTCATTGCGCTCTTAGACAGGATTATCGACTTCTTGTCTAGACTATTTCGCGAGGACTAGAGCCGCTTCACACACCTCAACTAAATTTTACTTTCTTCAGTTTTTGTGGTTTTTACTTTAAGTAGGTTTTCGTTACTTGAAAGGAACCCGCAGGATAAGTTAAAAGCCGAGGGGTTTTGAGGTCTATGCATGTGATTTCTCTGACAAAGAGATAGACATGATTGTTCTGAGAATCTAACTGAATTTGAGGATTATTTATTTTTAACATTTTCCCTGCTTGACTGATGTTTTGGCCTATTTTTTTTTGAGTTACCACGAAAGTTTTAAAGTTCTACACTATTGTTGATGTTGTTTTCATTGCTGGGTTCTTATTTTTTTTCTACTACCTTTCTTGCCTTTAAGAAGTGTTAGTTTTATTGGATGAGTTTTTATTTTTATGTTTTTAATTGCTGATTTGTTTTGTTCTTCTTACTAGAGTGATGATGTTTAAGATGAATACAGTGTTATCGGTAATGCTTTGTTTCTGTAGAGGGAAATCGAAGTAGGTCCATAGAATTTCGTTTTTAGGCCGTCTACAATCCGTATTTTTAGTACAATTCTTGGTTTTTGTTTGTATGCGTACGATTTAATTTTAAAAAATTTCATGTGGCATTTAAGAAAAAAAGTGTTTTAGGTTGCTATAGTTTTCAATCTCACATTAGTCTAAAGGCGAAATTCCTAGTTTTCATAACTCCCGTGTACGTATTATTTTTCCAGAAGCTTTGTTATGTAATTAATTTGATTTCGGGTTAAAACATTTATTTTAACTCTTAATTATATGAGCCATCTCGTTTGGAAATAATGCAGATTTATTTTTTTGTTTCGCGGAAGTTAATACTTGTAAATGAGTAAATGAATGATACCAAGTCAATTTTTATACTAATTTCTTTATTAACGCATTCTAGTTTTGTTAATTCTTTATTAATTTATACCAATTTGTCAATAAGCAGTTTATTTATGTAAATGAATTTTAACAGAAGCATTGTATATTTTGGGATCTCAAAAAGTATTGATTTCCTCTTTCTCAATTAGTCACTTGTCAAAATCGCTCAATTTAAATTATGATAAATGAAGTATTACATGAAATGTTAATATTTTTTATACTGATTGTGTTAAGTATTCATCATTCACAGGTGATAACTGCTCGATATTTTAATATAATTCCTTGCTATAGTTCTGAAATCATAATGCAAAATCACTAAGATGATTTTTTCAAATTTTGGAAGACGTTGAATTTGACGTCTCTGGATTTTCATCTGTTTTATATATAACATAGTGTGTAGTGTGTACTAAAACTTCATTCCACATACAATATTTTAAAGCTAGTTTACCTTCTTTCCATCATTTTTTCTTCTTTCGTTTTTGAATTACGTTTTATAAATTTTTTGTTTAAACAAAATTTGTCTCGTACCGTTTTAAGTTACATATGTGTCTAGTTTTTCATTTTTCCCCGAGATACAGGAGCCCCCCTATCGCCCGTGTGGTTGAGGAATTACGTCTCTTGTACGCCGTCCGACTGGGGAGAGGCGGGAACAGTGTTGCTACTACAAAGGCTGGGTGAAAGGGGTTATCAAAGACCTTAGGAATTTTGAATTGATATATATATTAGAAATATGTGAGCATCTGGATTGAAGGAATCAAGGCGTGATATGAGATGATGTAAGAAGCGCGGTACGAAATGCATATGCTTGGAAGGTCGCAGGGAAATATTTAAGAAACAAGAGGGTAAAATCTAATTAAATTATATAATTAATTTATATTTGAAATTGTTTACTTTTCTCGGGCATTACAATTATGAGGTTTTCAATACAAAGACAACAATTTACAAAAACAAAGTGACACAATGACAAGAATGTTTGTTGCATAATGGCGAATATAAATTCAAGTAAATAGATAGACAAATGACAAACAGAATAGGACAATAGCACAGGTCCTCAACCCTGATCCCCCTCTCCTTGCTCTTATCCTCGCAAGAAACGTCCCAAACTCCTCCAAATCAGCGCCTTCCATATGTAAAGACCAATCTTTCCAGTTGCAAGGCGTGATCTTCCCCTCTAATTTTTCCCTCAAATCCCCCGTTCCTTTACATTCTCCATCATTCTCCCTGCACATCGGGCATAACCTCTTCATACCCTCCGTGACCGATTGCCCCCTCCATTCACCCAAACGCAGCCATGCCGCCCTGCTCTGGCCCCCCTCTCTAGTGCTTTTACAAAAGGAGCCCCTCTTTCTACTCCCAACTCCCTTACCAAGCCCAAGGCTTTACTTTGGTCCAGCATCATTTTGGTATAATTGGTATATTCCTCTCTTAAGGCTCTCCTCAAGTCCTTTTTAAATTTTCTTAATTCATCTCCCCTTATCTAGACCCCCTGTAGTCCGAGTTCCTCAAACCTCTTGGAAACCCTTATAGACCACTCCACCCCTTTTTTAATTCCTTCCTCCAGACACTTTTTTTGAATTTCCCTTTCACCCCCCATCCATCTTAACCTCCAAATATATTTTAGCCACCTTTCCTCCAGACCCACACTGACTTGATCCCTACCAGCCTCCCAAAGCACCCCCTCCTTTAAGGTTCCTTTTCCAACCCCTAAGGTCTCCCTGTACACATTGATCCCTACCCTGTTTAGCCATTCTTTCTGCATACAGGCTCCCCACACTTCCACTCCATAACCTAAAATTGGCATAATTGCCTTATCAAATATTTGGAAGAGCCAGTCTACTGGAAAATTATTATGCTTATACTTAAGTCTCCTTAGCATTTGCAAGCCTAAACTTCCTCTCCCAATCTGCCTTTTTTGCTGTTTGTTCCACTCCCAGGTATATGAATTTGCTTACAACTTTCACCTTCTCCGTGGAACCAAACCACCCGTAATCCTGCCCTTCCACCCCTTCTGAAGTTCATAATTTTTGTCTTTGCGACATTCACTTTGTATTTCCACTTTGTACAGTATTCCTCTAGTCTTCTGAGTCCTCTTTGCAGGCCAACTTTCCAGTCCTCTTTGCAGATAACATCATCACATCATCAGCATACATTAGTATCTTTACCTCTCTCCCTCCCACCCGTGTATGTCCGTGATCCCAAAAAAATTCCAGTAAATCATTTATGAATAGAGAGAAAAGCGTCGGAAATAGTTGACACCCCTGACGAACCCCCTTAAAAATCCCTCGGCGTTATCACTCTCAAAATTACTTCCTTATACAAACCACATATCCACCCCAACATCTTCGAGGAGATCCCCAGTCCCGCCAACTTCTCCCAAAGACTATCCCTATCCGCTCCCTATCCACTGAATCAAAGGCTTTTTCAAAATCTATGAAGCAAGCAAAAATCCTCCCCTCTTTTACCCTAACTCTTTCTCGATTATTGTATTCAAAACAAATATGTTGTCTGCCTTTCCAAATCCTTTTCGAAAACCTGCCTGCTCCGGGGCTAACGGTCTTTTATTTACTACCCATGTTTTCAGTCTTTCGTTCAGGATTTTGCAGAATATTTTTACCAAGGATGTTTAATAGGATAATTCCCATGTAGTTTCCTGGGTTATCGATGTCCCCCTTCTTATGTAAAGGCCAAATTAAACCCACCCTCCATGATTCCGGGACCCCGCCTCCTTCCCAAGTTAGATTAAATAGTTTTAAAAATAGAGCAACCAAACATTCATTTTTGGCTATACATTTGAAGAAATAAGATCTTAGACCATCCATCCCACCTGCTTTACCGGGCTTCAAGTTTCGAAACGCCCAATGGATCTCTTCTAGGGTAATTTCCCTGTCCAATTCTTCCACCGTACAGGTTTGGAACTCTAACCCTTGCCCATCCAAATCAATCGAGTCATGTGCTTTGAACAGATTTTTGAAATGACAGACCCAATCTCTCAATTGTACCTCCCTGAGTCGCCTGCAAACCCTTGACCCTCTTCCAGAACTCTTTTTCATTTCTACTGTTTGCTAACTCGAGTAGCTCTACCATCCATAACTTGGCGGCCTCTTTCTTTTTGTCTTTACATAGTTTTTTAAAAGATCTTTTACCATCTATGTAGTCCTCCTTGCCTACTTGCCCCTTTCTAAATCCCCTTAGCTTTTTCCTAACCTCCCTTCTTCCCCTTGCACATTCTTCGCCAAACCATCCCCTCCTGTAGAATCTCTTCAATTTTCCCGTCACCTCCAGATTATTAAAAATATAGAACGTGAGATCTTCCAGACCCTCACAACTTTGTGACAAGTTTTTCCCTTCCAGTGATTTCTTTACTTCTAGTATCTTTACCCAACTTCTACTATCATTCATTTTAAGGTACACCTTTCTTTCACACAAACTTTCTTACTTCCACGCGAGGGTAAAATCATGTAGGACATGCGGCCTGAAATTCATGTTTACCAGAACCTGGCAAGGACATATTCGAGGGGCGATAGCTTGACTTAAGTCTGGCAGGAAATGAGGGACATGGACGGATCTAGAAATTGTTGCGGGGAGGCAGAAAAAATAGAGCATATTTTGTTTGGTTATCAGGCAGTAGGGGAACGCATAAGAAAGGCGAATTGGATTACCTCAGAGCAAATTCGGAACAGCTCCGAGGAAAGCGTACGAAGAAGCCTGGAGTGGTTCTTGAGGTTAGAAAATTGAGATCCGTCAAACTTCACCAACCCTAACTGTTGTTTGTCCCTTTTTTTGTGAATTTTTCCTGTATGTGTATATTTTCTTTTTTGATTTTGTCTCTGTGTGTTTTTGTGTAGGTATAGTCTGTATTATCCTTTTCATTGGCCTGTAAGAGGCAGATCAAGTAAAATAAAATAATTTTTCTTAAATTTCCCAATTAAATGCCATCTGTTCTCTCAGTTCAAGACTGCAAGTAGTGAGTCTAGCTTTAAGGCGTTTAATCTAAGGGACAGATCAATGTATTAGCACATGATCGGACTGCGTGAAATAATTTTATTATTTTGTAACATCACAATAATTCATTAGTGTTTACGAGAAATTCTTTTTGACTTGACTCTAGCACCTGCACTAATGTATTATAAATAGGGCTCGTTTGCTTAATCGTTTGTAGCGACTTTTCCTTCAGTGACCCATCTTGAATTGAAGTAATCATTGTCATTTTTAAGATATTAATTTGAACTATTTACAAATAAAAATTTTACTCTAAATTATTCAGAATTTTTAACGGACTCGCACCATTTTCAAAATAGACGGTTCGCACATTCATGTGAAATATTGTTAGCTCATTTATGTGCTCATGAACGAATGTACAAATTTTTCAAGTTATGAAAAACAAACGTAAAATTTTGCCGTGATTGCTCACCTTTAGTTTGGAAGGATAAGAAAAAACTATTAGGGTTTTCACAAATCGCGTCAAACTGTTTCATAAACGCGGTTAGAATTCATAACATTAACCCATTAACGCCCAGGTACAGAAATCGTAGAAATTTTTTGAAATCCTTTTGAGATCTGGCATAAAAAAAATCAAAAATGATGTTTCTGTAAATTTTTCCTAAAATTTTTGCACCGTTTTCCGGGAAATTGCTGTCCTCATTTGAGGACACGGGGATCTAATGTATGCAACTCAACGTAATAGTAAATATTGATACTAGAGGTAATAGAAAATTCAGGGTTTAAAAAATAACTTTTTCCATTTTTAGTTTGAGTTATTTATTTATACATATAAGAACGTTCATATATAGCTACTTTATACTTCATTTGCCATGAAAAGGAACAAGGCAAGACAAGCGGCATTGTGCTGTTTGCAGTACGTGCTTGGCTTACTCCTGCAGTTTTGCAATTGGCATAGCCGTTGCTTTGCTTTTTTTGCATATAAAATGATCATTGACATCCTTTTTTTAATATAATACTCGGTTTGAGTAGCCCATTTTGTTTTGGGCCAAAGGGTCACTGCCAGAATTCAAATAGTCAATAGCCAATCACCTAGGGTATTTTATCAAACACATTGAATTAGGCCTGTGAGTCTGTCAGTATTAGTGCAATTGCCAACTATTTACCGCTGTTATTTAGACAACTCTCAAAAAAAGAGCTTGGTACCATTTTTCCTCCTGAATGACTACTACTTATCTACTCACCAGACAGGCATGCTGGTTTACACCACCCATATTGATGTTGTAGGAGTTCACAAGTTTTGTTTGGGATACAGAAATTTTCTTCCTTTCTTTCCTGCTGTATGTCATTTCTTTACCAATAGGTTCGTAGCTGCCATAATTGGCAAAAGAAACGCATTTTACTCCCACCCTATCAAAATCTCATCATTTGCATCAAAATCGAAAGTCGAATGAACCTCTGAGCTCTTTTTTTTTAATAAACTATAGAAGTCTTTAGTGGACACTTTGCCCCTCAATTTTCTAGTAACGTGCCTGTGGCTCGAAAGCCCAAGTTTCTGAGGTTGATAAGAAGATTTTCCGACGTAAAAAAATCATACTATTTATAAAAAACAAACTATCATCCATCAAGAACATTTCACCACTGAGGAACTCTCAGATTGCCCACCCGCCCATCAAAATTAGTCTAATTAAATATTAGTCTTAGGATAGTTTTTCTCTGTGGTTTTACTGTCTCGTTGACCACCACGGATGTTTTGAAGTTTTTTTTTTCTTTTTTTAATGAATTAAATGAATTTTATTTAGAACGAATTTTAAGTAGAAATTCAGGTCTCTCCGAGCGAAGCGATCATATTTGTTGTACGAAATTAGCCCGCCAATCGATACCAAGCTATATTACTCGATCAATTCAAAAGTTTGAATTAGTCCAAAACAAAAGTGAAATAACCAAATGGAAAAATTTAAATAATCGATTTTCGGTATGGAAGTCTTGAAGCAAGGCCGTCGACCCCTCTTGATTCTCCCACCCTTATTCGCTGTAATGCGAAAGTGAATTTTTTTTAAAAATTTATCATCGTCTATTAACGACTTCCGAGAATAAAATATGGACCGGAGGAAGGGGGTTGGAAAAAGGAAAGAGGGTTTCGAGGGTGGTAGTTTACATTTGCGTAAGCAGAATAATATGCAGTATAATGTTTACTTGAAACGAAAAAAGAAAATAGTAAAAGCATAATTCAGTTTAATCGAAAGCTTGAATTCGAATGGGAAGAGCAAGTCGGCAACGTCGCAAGCAAGATATCTAGTCGTGGCGTTGGCAGACGCGATGATGCTCTGCTTCTTGTGGGTCGTTGTAGTTTATGTTTACCATAGGGGAGTCTCCATCGATTAATGTCTTCTTTGTTACCTTATGAGCCGTGATTGGGGGGGTCCTTGAGTCGATCATTATATCTGGTCGCAGTGCATCTAAAAAGGAAATCGTTGAAATTGTTTCAATCATTTAACGGTTTATTTTATTTTTAAGAGGCTACACGTAAAATTAAGCTTTTTTCTATTTTTTCCTGTTTAGTTAAAATATTTTTCCTTGGCAAACAGTATTATTATTGTTAAAAACTTAGATTATTTGGTACATAGATTAAAAATGATGTTGATCGGGTTTAGTTTTTGCTGTGTAGAACAATTGCACTGCGGCTTGGGAAAATTCTTGTTCATGTCTTGGGCAGAAGTCCCACTCTGACGTTATAAAGCTTATAAAACATCTTTCTTCGTACTGATTTGTAACAAATAAGTAGTCTTTGATGGTTTAGACTCAAGATTGCAAGAGATGGATATTATTCCTTAATGAGGAAAAAAAATGGCTGAAAATTTGGAAGTGTGTTTATGTGAGTGTTAAAAATTGGAATACTGGAAAATCCTTGTATTACGCGGTTTAGAAATCTCGGCTGTTGCTTTTCAATTTCTGAGTAAATGCAACACATGGGCCACTCTCGCCTTTTTTGTGGCTTAAATGTTGATGTATTGCCCTGATACGCAACCCACTTAAACAAAATTGTATGATACTACATTGTGAATAAGGTAAGGAATTTTATTATTAATATTTTGATGTAGTACAAGAAAAAATGTTAACGGTCTCGATGATATTAATAAATTACGACGAGCCTGACCATACAATGTACGTTTTATCTTCGTCGTCAAATTAGTCGAAGCGGAACTTCAGTTCTCTGAGTATGTCTTCAGGCAGAAAAAAAGGCGATACGTTTGGACAAGGCAAGAGAAAATTTTCAGCTATGCTTCCGAAAATTTGAAACAACTTAATTGTCATAAGTTTTACACTACTAACACTAGTTTCCAAATTGTTCTTTCAAAGATTTTATTAAAAAAAGCGGGTATAGTAGAAATATGATAAAAAATTTTTAGTATATAATCCCTCTTAAGGAATAGGATTGAAGTGTGCAATAATGCAAGGTGTGTGTGAAAATAGAAAAAAAATTCACCTTAATGGTAAAGGGATTATTCCACCCATACATATGAATCCACCTGCTAGAGGTTGAAAACGACCTCGAAATTCAAAGAGGGTTATGTTCACTAGATGATGCTTCAACCCTCCTCCTTCTGACCCTGTCCCGAATTTTTTCAATGAGTTGTAATCTGTCTAGAAGTTCCCTTTGAAACCCGTTGTATTTGAATTGTTCTCCATAATTTTAGTATTTATTATCATTAAATTTAGTCTGACGAAGTTAAAACTCATTTATTGGGTTAGATGGTATACAGAGTGAAGTCATTCTCGGTTTGGCAAATAAGCATAAAATTTGAATTAAGTTTTAAATTAAAAAAAAAATCCTTTTGTCAATATGAACCTAGTGGTTATCTTAACGATATGAAAACATTTTATTTTTCAGGAAATGGGACGTATCAATAACCTGAAATTTACTTGGGAGTTAGGTTACTACTTATAAAAAAATATGATTTTTATAATACATTATTTGTTCATTTTATTGTAATACCTATATTCGTGACAGTTTAGTTTAAAAAAATTTTTTTTTGTTCCTTTCTCATTTACTACTCATTTACTGCATTGTTGCTTTTAGTTTTAAAGCTATTTTATTTTTATTTTTTTTTTGGTTAATTGCACATTGAAAATTTAAACCGAGACGAAAAGAAAAACTAATTAGATTTGCTAAACATTTTTGGGGAATAGATTCAGTCTTCTCAGGTTAGTTCTTTTCTTGTGTAAAGATGTAGCTTAGTTACGCAACAAAACGTCACAATATAATATTTTAACACAACTCGATACTAGCAAATAACAGTGCTAGTTTTCGTCCAAAAAAAAGACAAATTTCAGGTCCTACTCTGTCGTTTTGTAAGGAAAAAATATCGATAATTACTCACAGTAAGGGAAAGGTTCTGGAGGATTTTCGATAATTCATTGTCGTCAACCACCATCAAAAACTCTGCTTCAAGTCCCTCATTTTGATTTACAGTCGATTGATAATGTTGGCTATTTTATGATAATAACTCTATGAGCAACTCACAGATAAGCAAAATAAAGTCCCGTTATGAACGAGGCAGCCTGTATTCCTTCTTTGACTATGCTTCACTTTCACCAGACTGCCTACGGTAAATCGGGATCGTTCGTAATTATTTTGCCTGGTTTTGATTAAAGCTAGACAGAAACATTCGCTTAACATACCATGTTGTACAAATCAATCTTGTCATTAATAACACATTATTTATTCAAAACATTTTTTTCAAAAACAGAATTCATCGAAAAATTCATCGCCAAAAAAATCAAAAGGTTTTTTATAAACATCTATATTTAAAAATCACGAAGTAACGGAAATAGGTAACTGAAGTAGGTAACTGAAGTAACTCATACGGGTTAATAAAATCCCTAAGGTGTATTGTGTATGAATTAGTCAAGAGTTGTGTCTAGAATACCCTTTGGGTCTTTAGAAATTCTCTCTCTTGTTTGACGTAATCTCTTGGATGTTCGGTCCTTAATAAGATGAGCTAAGGGCAAAAAAATGGGTAGCAAGAAATATGGAAGAATTAATGGGTTCCTCCACCCTGAAATGCCAACTCTACGACGGATTTCTCTTTGGAAACTGAAACAAAAATTTAGAAATAGAATCTTACTGATAATTCGTTAGGTATCATTATTATAGTTATTTTGATAGTTAGCGGCATCAAGTATTTGTTTTTCGTGCAAAGAGAAGTTTATAGCAAAAAAATTTTCCTTTTCTTCTCTCAGACATTTCACCTTTCTTAACACTAAAGTCTTTTTTCTGTAAATCTTGGGCAACCTTAGTCATAATACATTATTAATTAGGGACGACGAAAATTGAAAGAGTGCTTGTGATTGATTTTCCTGTGAGGATCGGAAGGAAATGGGATTGTTTGTACTAAATCGAGATTGGTCTTCATGTTCTCCGTAAACGTGGAGTTAAGAACTCCGACAAGATCATTTAGAAGTTGCCAATACGAGGGAGAGGGTGTCACCTTCCAATTTTACTGAACTTCATATGAGTAATTTGGGTGTAAAATGTAAATATATGTCAGTGGGAGGTCTAATGTAGTGGTGGTTAAAGTTCCTAGACTTGGACATTATAGCCGCATCCTGTTATACCCCCCTCAAAAAAGGTGACAAGCGGGATTAAAACCACTATTCGTTTTATTTTATTTAAATCTACATATGTCAAAAGCTAGTTCATGCCAAGATAGATGGCTGAAGGTGGCAAAAACACGTGAACGACACGTGTCACACGTGTCTAGGGAAGATTGGTGACACGTTTTACTTGATTTTTTATCAGCCTGTAAATCTTGTACAACCCTGGTTAACTCACAGGTGTTACTTCAGCAATTTTTCTAATAACTTGAAGTGCCAGAATTTACCAAATATTACCTTGTAAATTTGCTAGTTTATTAATACATAGTAACTTTTATTAGTGTTTCAGTTCAGAGTATTTACAAAGCTTGTATAAGTGCAATGATTTGAGAATTAACACATTGAAAATTATAACGACACAAGTCCGGCGATTTTTGTGTTTTTGATGTTTCAAATTCCTAGCACTTAAACTCTTTAAATTCATATATTAATTATGTGACATCTTTTACTGTTTCATCCTTTATAAATATAAAGTCATGGGTTACTTTTGAAATGAATGAGTAAACGAATATGAATAATTCAATAAATCCTTTTAAAAGTTATTTTCTTTTAGAAATCACGAAGTGAATCCTGTCTACTGGCTTTACTCCCAATATTTCGTAGGAAGGTTCTTGCTTGCAAACGTCTTGCTATGTTCTTATTCTAACTATTGTTTACGAGCATTTTCTCTTTTTATTTTAGATTCAGTGAACTTGGATCTGTCACGGATCGATGCTCTCATGATAGTTTGTTGACCTTTTCTCTTTCTCTCTAAAACTGGGTCTGGTCTAACCCTTCGCATCGCTTTATATTTTTTTTCAAGTTTTTTATCCGTTTTTTCCTATGTGTTAAGATTACGGATTATTTTTCGAGAAAACAAAAAAGTCATTTTTTTCTGGTATTTAACAAGTTCTTATGTTTTGTTAGTTAATTTATTAATAGTTCGTATGATGGAGTGGTACGTTGCCATTGTGACGGTGAATTTTTATTTACTTGTGTAATCTTACTGGAAGGTATTTGTAATAATTGTCGAGAGTTCCAAATCGACTTGCCAGAATTATTATAGTGCTTTTGAAAAAATCTAAAAGATACCGCATAGAGGAAACTTTATGGTTAGTAAAAGGTTGATTATCATCTGGATCTGGCTTAATGTTAAAATAACTTTAATATTATATTGTAGAAAATGTGTTTATTGACTTTCCGCAGAAGTATTGCGATCGCGTCGTACATTAGTCTGACACTCTGATTGCTGGAGCAAAAATTCGCGGTATATTTGGTGGATTGGAAAAGTATTTTATTTATTCAGTTTTAGATGTTTACATGGGCCTCAAAGCCTAGGGTGAATAATTTTTGCTTACGAGTACGGCTCCATTATTTATCCACAAGTTAAAAATTTAGAATGGGATTGTTTCCTTAAACTCTGGTTGAATCTTTTCATATTATAATTAGAACATTGGAACTAGTATATAATGGGAAGTTACTATTTAAGTTTAACTACATATAATTCTGTGTAAATAGAAGAAAAATTATCTAGAGCCTTAGACTTGAAAGTCTTAAGTTTGGATACTCCAATGCTTTTTTATTGGATTATTGATGTGCACCAACCATTTCTTTGTTTTAACTTCTTACGTTACTCGGCTTTAAGGAATTGGCGATTTTAATGTTAGACTCGGAAGCTTTATTTTTTCTAACTTATAATATTTGATTTTTTTTTGTCCTACAGTTCTTGCGATGAATAGTGCAGCTGAGAGTGTAGAAAATTAGTACACGAAGACTTAACGGTATAAATATTGTTCAGCTTTCCGTTGAATGGATGGTCTTAAGAAAGATCCATTGACTTTAATCTTCTAAAGGTTTGTCATTGACTTTAACTGTAAAAGAGGTGTTCATTTCCATTCCAGTACTATTGTTAAATGTATCTTCTTATAATGTGGAAATACCTGACTCAATATGTTAACAGGATGTTTTTTCTTCATTGTATGGTTTATTTATTCAGTCGCTAAGGATGATTGGTGACCCAGAATCAAAAACGCGCTTTTTGGAAACTTGGAAATCTGAAGTCTTTGAGGGAAAGTGGGTTTGAAATTGCCAACCACATGTCACTGAATATTTTAAAACATTTTTGAAATTGTTTCGGAGTTAGTTTTTGTTCATTCATATTCTATCTTTTGTGAATAGTTAAAAATCGATTGAATATCTCTGATTTTACTTTTTATGTATTAACCTTATCATTTTAAAATTGTATTTTAGTTGTGTTCAGACTTGAATACGTTGAAAAAAAATTTTTTGGAGTCAATTCGATGATTTTGACTTAAAATAATTGTTTTTTATTTTAACTCCCCTTTGCTAACTACCACCTGTCTCCAAGTATGAGACACCAGGTAGTTGTTTGGACTAGATTTGAGGGGTTATATCTGGGAGCAGACCAACGCTTTACCCCAGGAATGGTTTGAAGGAAGCCAAAGGAGGGCTGGAGTTATCTGAAAAGAGGTAGGTTATATAAAACATAGGAGAGGGAAAAGAGATTTGATTAAGAGAAGCGTGTTTGGGAGTCAAGTGGTTTATGTCTTTTGAGACGTTTTTGGTCGTGGGGTTCAGAGAGAAGTGAGAACGCAGAAAGATTTGGGCGGTTAGCCAGTCTGGAGGAGTATTTACAAGTGATCCTTTTGATTTCCTTCTTTTTGGGAGAGGAAACTCCCAGGACATCGCGGATGATTCGGTTAGGAACGAACCATGGAGCATTTACCATGGTTCGTAGGGAAACTCTCGAGGATCTCGAGGTTGGAATTGGTAAAATAATTTAATAGCGGAAATGTAAATGGTTCCATTCGATAAATCATGGAGCTTCAGTTTCGAAACAGATGTTTCTGAGCATTTAAATAGACAGTATGTATGAGTGATCAAATGTATATATATACATATATATATAATTTATATGTGTATATTTATATATATATAAAGAGGACACATATCGAACCTCGAGCCTTTTTGGACAGTGAACAACTAATTTTTTAGGAGTCAAGGAGAATCGAAGTAATTCATCTAACCCAATGGTCGGCAAACTCATCATCCAAAAGGCCAAGTAAAAACTACACAAAATTAAAATTTATTAAAAGAGGCATTTTTTAAACTTTGTCGTAGGGACGGTTAACTTTGCTGCGTTTTTAACAAATTAATAAGTGTTAAAAGTATACTCTTAAATTTCCTTTACTGGTATGTCTTAGGTTAACTTACGAAGCATTAAATATACTTATATAAATATAATAATTAATTAATAAATAATATTCCGAGTGTACACTAAACATTTTGTGGAAGAGCTACAGCCAAGCCGTAAATGACCCGCCTTTTACGGACCTCTGATTTAACGTATAGTCTCTTTCCTCTAGCCTCTAGCCTTTCCACTCTATAAGAATGTCGTACTCACTCTAACCTCCCTACTCCAGACCTCCGAGAATCGGAGTAAAAATATGGGTGGTAAGTGCCCAAGGCGTACCCTCATCGATTTCTTCCCGTTCTTTTTAGAATTGAAAGCTCCCAGGTAGTGATATCAAGCTTCTCAAGGCGGGGCTGTGGGCTCATAGATGAAGGATGATAAGTCTTCTTTGTTGGACTCTTGCAAGAATGAAGGTGCATCGTCCTATAATTCTTTGGACCTTTGCAGCCCGTACAATCTAATTTTCTTCCGGTTCAAAGAACCTTCTTCAACCCCGGGGGAAAGTAGAAATAACGTAGGCCATCCCCGACCACGTCACTGCTCGCTTCTGATGGGAGAGAGGACACATAGCAACCCTGCCTCCAAAGCACTCGAAAAAGAGCATGGTCCGAGTACCATCGCATTATAAGTATATACTCCTAGAAGTCTAATCCTTTGGATACTGGCGATGCTTCTCGATCCAAATTCGATTTACGGGATGCGTGTTTTGTGAGCAGTAATCACCACACACAACTTGGTCACTGTCAAAACGAGTGATTGTAGGACCACTAAGTTGGGTCAACCTTGCCCCGGTTTCGTTATTTTCGAAATCCAGCGTCATGGTGCGCCTAAGAAAAAGAGACAACTGGTTTCTTCTTACCGTCTGGACCAACCAACCTTAGCAAATGGAGAAATTATTTTATTTTATTGTTTATCAGGACATTGTTGGAGAAGAAAATAGAAAATGTTGGCTGTGTTCATCCTGCTCTTAGTAACGGAGACACCGAAAGAAGGTCCTTCATTATAAATTAAAGTTCTCCGATATTGTTTTCATACAATCGTTGTCTCACACTTTAATTATAACGCGCTTTAAGTTTGTGCATTTGCTAATTCTGATCAACAATAAAACCACTAATTAAAAAAATCTTAACGAACACACTTGCGTGGATTTATTACACCGCATAAGAAAGTCAGTAGTATCAGTGATGTTTTTGTAGGGAAGGGACAGAGTAGAAACTGTTAGATCTTTAGTCGTAGAAATTATTTAGAGAAGAAAAGTAAAAACTGAAATATTGTCACTGAAATATTGTATTTTCTAAGGTAGTATTCGTCACTAGTAACTCTGTGAATCTTATCTTAGTTTTAAGGCAACCGTGAGCAAAGAACTTTAATCTACTGACATTTTCAGAGTCCGAGTAACTCAATGGTGTGATATTGAAAAAAAAAAGATTGTTGAATTTAAAATATAGATGAGTTTTAATCCCGTTTTTCACCCTTTTTTAGGAATAATAGGATATGGGAGGAGGATTTGAACTCGCGACTATAACTTCTTAGGCTGGTTCATAACCATCACACCGCAGACGTCTCTAATAGATTTAATACACTCTATAATAAGACTTCTTTTCCAAAACTCAAAATAACATCATCACTCGAAAATTGTTTTGGTGTCATTAAAACGAATAATTATAAGTGTATTGAAATTAGCTAAAAACCATGAAAGGAAGCCCATTGGTTTTGAAAAAAAAGGGGTTGAAAGTAAAAACATTTTTATGTTACCACAGCGAAAGGGTTAAAATATTGTAAAAAAAAAATCATTGGCAGTTCCTTTAATCATAATACATCCTTATAGTGGTGGAGGTGGACAGGGTACAGGAACGGAAAAAAATACGTGTGGTGTCACTTGTAGAAAATACCACACCTATATGATCTCGTTTTATGGAAAGTTGTTTTTAATGGTTTACAAGAGGAACCAAAGAAATGAGAGTTTAGGCGTTTGCAGAAACGCGAAAAATAAAAAAATCAGCAAAAAAAACTTCTTCAAATTGTAACTATGTAATTTCCCCACCTAACCACGACGTTAGAAAATATCTAAGTGCCTTTTGGATGTCCCCAGTCCTACTGTTTCGCAGTTTTGGAACTTGAAACTCTCTGCACGTTGTTGGAGACATTGTACTTGATTTTCATTTTAAAACGCTGACAAAACTAATCGTTGTGATAGTTCTCTAATCTAGTGGTCGTTGACAAATTTACTTTTGACTGAACCTTACCTTCAATGCTAATAATTCCAACGAACATGATTTTTGTGACAGATTTGAATATTTCGAAATTCATGAGATCGTATTTCGGATACTAAAAGTTTAGGAAACGGTCTTAACATAATTATTAGTGATACAGAAATGAACGGGGTGTCGGGGGGTGTACAACAAATGTAAGCAGTGTATTATGTTGTGGTGACTCGCCACATTCTTGGTTCGAGAATGTGCAAAATGAAAAAAACAGCCGAAAATAAAAACCCAAAATTTGATAGTCAGTCTCGACGCTCCGAATGAACATCTTTTACTCTTTCAATTTTTATTCTAAATTCTAGTTTTTGTATCAAAAATTTTTATTCCAATATATTTTGTCCGTTCGTTGGGAATTGGATTGTTTTCTATCAATCATCATCATCATCATCAATAGTTCACCGAATTCTGACATATATCATACATTTTAAGTAGAGAGTAGTGAAAGTGTAGGCAGAAGGTTAAAGAACGTCCGAACTGAGGCCATGAACATTAATTGCAAGCTTTTCTTGCTTATGCTACTGTTATTGTGTTGTCACCTACTTTTCAAAATGATTTGAAATGTCTTCTCTTTTTTCCCTCATTTGCATATAAAAGTGACCTCACAATTTTCATCTATTTTTATATACATAGTTTTCCTATGTGAGCAAACATTCACAATATAAGGAGCTTACATACAGCCACCTGTATTCATAGAAAGAAAAGCTATACCTCATTTAATTTTGGCGGTCCTTTTTTTCTTTTTTTAACTACTCTTTTTCCGTCCTTTAGCTCCCGTTTTGTATTGCATCTCTCTTACGCGCGTGCTTTCTCATCTTCTTTTAAAACAAAAACGACAGATTTATTCTTTAAAAGATTTTCTAATTGGGTCTATGATTTTTTCTCTATAAGTGTGTTTTCATTTCGTTTAACATTAGAAAGAATGTACCAGACAGACCATACAGGACAGGTAGATGAATGAACCAGTGCTAATCCTTTCTTCTACCTGTCCGAACTCTTCTGGCCAAACCCTTTGTCTTCTGTTTCATTTCAACTCATCATTGGTACTATCCATTAACTCTTCCTCTCCTCAACCTGAAGCTGTTTCTGTTTAGTTTAACTACCACCCTGTTGATGCCACCGGTTCTAAAGTTGGCATTTTATTATTAGTTGGCATGTTATTTTATAAGTGTTTCATCCTGAACGAGTAGTACTTTAGACACTAAAGTCGGCCTATTCATATATTTTATAATGTTTTAGACATGGTTATCATAAATCTAAAGATAATTCACAAAAAATTACACAGCAGTATTTCTCGCTATAATTTGATAGTCCAAATGGGAGGAGTAGTATAGTGGTTAAGTTTCTGACTTGGACGCAGTGATCGTGAGTTCGAATCCTCCTCCCGTCCTGTTACACCCCACAAAAAAGGTGAAAAAACGGGATTAAAACCACCATAAAAAAAATTCACAGTCCAACTTGTTTATGAACTACGAGTAGATCATCGGGAAAATCATCCAGGGTCGGCTCATCCACTTTGGTTCCCGAAAATACTGATGATATGGTACAAGAGAGAGGTCAAAGAAAAGATGGACTTGCCAAATAAATACAAGATGCAAAAAAGGTCTTGCTTTGGTAATAGTTGAAAGAAATCAGTTTGTGGAAAATAATATTAATATTAAACATACAAAAAATAATAATTTGCATTAAATATATGTCTGATTAAAATAAATAAGAAATAATAAACTATAATCATGTTTTACTTGAATAATCCTAACAATAATTCATACAAACGTTAACGGACATCCGATCGTCAAATTACGGCTTTGGTCTTTGTACAATAGGTAGGAGAAAATGGCGGTCTTTCCTTAGTGTTAACGTGTAATTCTTTCCGGTTCTTTTGCTTTTTTTCAGTTTATGTTTTTTGTATTTGGTTTGTGTACCTTTATAGATGCTTAGAATTTTTCTTGTACTTAAATCAATTCTAATGAAAGGGATGTAATCATTCTTCTGGATACACTTTAGGTAACAAAACGTGGAAGAATAAATGACCTGACGGTATATTTATAAAGCACGTTTGGGATTCCCTATTGTATTAACCATATAACCATACTCACTTATATACACACACCCTCGGCAACTTGACCTTTTCTTCGCATCTACAGTGGTTTCAAAAATTTTGGATAAGGCATTAGCCTGAAAGGTGGCTAAACATCACGTTTCCCGAACTGGAGGAACGAAAATCATACAGAAAGTCATTTTGTCGCAGGTAAAAGGGGTTTATTAGATTATAAGACGATTCAGGAGAGTTACAATGGTTTACAATTTTGTCACTTATAATTTTATTGGAATTTATTTTTATTTTTCAAACTTGACCCGAATCGGCTTGCTGACCTTAACTAATAACGACTTTCTGATTGCCGTCGTGAAGGCTTTTTAAAATGTATTGACATCATTACGGAAAATTTACTTTTAGAACAGAACATTTTGAGTTTAATGGTCACAGACAAACTTTCTTTTTACTTTTGCTTTATTATTTGAATCAAAGCCTTCAGTGTGAAAATAATTTTATTCACTTTTGTTTTACATCAACATATGACATTAATAAATGCCTTTAAGCTTAAGGCCTCAATGCTTCTCACTTCACCTCAATTTTTTTTAAGACGAAAAAATGACGGGATAATATTTTGAGCAGCCAATTATTTCATTATCGGGACTTATTTTTGTATTCGTATAAAATCATCAGTGTTCTTTCAGTTTCTTGAGATGTGAAAATTGAATTTGTCTTAAATTTTGTGACCGATTTTTTAAAATGAATGTTAATCACGTATATGCTTGTAATATAATGTATTATTAACACATAATTATAATAAAATATAATTATACATATCAATATATATTGGCAATGCATACACCCACCACACCAAATAAAAGAGTCATATGTATGTGTGTGTGTGCAGTGTACATACTAAATATCTCTTTTACTTGCTTTAGTGATGAACAGTCATAAAAGTTACGGTAACTATTGTGCTAGTTTTAGTTGAAATAGTATATTAAAATAACTAAATAAAAATTTTATGATTTTTGAGGGTACTTGTTTAAAATTTTGACGCATTTTCTTGTAGGTTTATCTAATACTGTTATATTTTTTGTAGTCGATTTTTTTTATTTTATAATTGATTCTATAGCAGATGCTTTTACTCTGAGTCATGGTTTCTCAAAAGTTCTTTAAATTCAAAAATATCATATGGCAAGAGTTCAAGAAAAGAAGCAGTGGAAGATTTGGAAGGCACATGTTTTATTTTAATAGTATTTTCCGCAATTGTTAAGGTACAATTTCCGTAGAAGCCTGAAGTTTTCAGTTGGCGATATTTATTTGAATGATGAGATTTAAAAAGTCAATTAAAATTAATTAAACGACACCTTTGTATTTATTCTGGTTCTTGAAGAAGAGATTTCGCAGTTTTAAATCCTAAAGCGAAGATGATGGAACGTGTGAAGTGCGGAAAGACATTTGGAAACACTTGGAAAAATATTTGGTACACAATTTGTCGGTTTTCTGACAAAATACCATTAATAGCAGTTTTATTTAAAGCTTGAGATTCAATTTTTGCAAGTAGCTTTTATGGTATGATTTTAAGTAAGTGTATACCAAGGAAAATATTTGTTTGCCGTTTAAAGTCCAACAGGGAAGGATGTGCATCCGAGAATTATCCCGGGATAGAAGAAACAGGAAAAGGGACAAAAGAAAACCAAAATCGATATTTGCTTGACAGCACGAGTGTGGATGCGAGAATATTCCTCCCGGTCGTTCGCTTTTATCTCATCTTTACCGTTTAAACTTGTCGCGTTTGAAAAAATGATTGGCCTTCCCTTAGCTTTCTTTGTTCGACTATTAGATTTTTCTGTGGTCGACAATGTTTCCGCCCGTAGAGGCAATCTTTGGTTGAAAGATAAAAATTCAGTATAAGATAAAGCTTATAATTTAGTGAGGATATAACGAGCCTCATTAGTTAAAATCTTTTATTTGCATATTTTAAACCGTATTTTAACCTGTTAACCAGGGAATAAACTTTTGTTTAACTCGTTTCACAATGGGAATTTTTTTCTTTATAATTATAAGTAATACCATCACACCTCAATTACACACTAGGTTTACGGGATGTCAAACTTTGAAATGAAATTCTGAAAAACCGTTCCATTAATGTTAACCACTTTGCATCGTAAATTTATACTTTCACTGAAAAACAATATACAGGCAGTTATTATTTTCCTAAGCTTTCTGAATTTGGAAATATTTACTCACTATACCTATCTCTACGAAACCCGTCAAATTGTCGGTTTAGCTGATTTCGTAAACGATCCTTATACATTTGCTTTTTTTTGTAAAATTATTTTTTCTATAGTATATATAAGAGTGAAAGAAAAGTTTTTAGTAAGATACCCATCTTTAGCAGTAACACCTCGGTAATGTGAAATAAAATGAATTGTTTAGCCCAAGTGTCATCGTACTTCGCATTCAACTATATCGCTGACCAAAGTGACTCTATTCGCTATTCCAAATACAAAGCATGTTGCAGACTGAATGTTTTACCAAAAAATTATCGGATTCATGTGTTTGTGCACATATAACAATTCACACAATCCATTTTCAAAGCCGGCAATAGCCGACTGTAGGCTGCAGTATGCTTTCAGTTTTATTTGGCGCGAGGATCGGTCTGTAACAATCTACAAAGACATGTTTAGGACACGAGACTACCTTCAGTATGTTTGCTGCAGTGACAGTGGTAAGAACACTTCAGAGACAGTGTGGAAAAGTCTCCGTTATTGTATACAGTCTCGGCTTATTTTACGTATGTGGTAATATGGTAACTGAATTTGGGCACAGAATTTTTTTACCTTTGCCGACCATCCTTTCTAGCAATCGTGAGTAAAAGCAGGAAATATAATACGAAACTGACCGAAATTGCCAATGTATATGACGATTGTTCTGAGGGTACCTCTGAAGAAGATCAGTATAAATTAGGTGAAAATGATGGTAAATGAAGACTACAGTGGATCTTCTGAATCACTGAAGCTGGAGAAATAGAACAGTCTTCGGAATGTGAAAAGGAAAAGTTCAAAATGCGTCGTGAAAAGAAAAAGATGCGAATTTCTTGTAGTTCTTACACCGAGGATAGAGATGACGAGTATTCCAAGTACATCCCAAGGTGTAATGGAAGTTATTGATATTGCAGCTAACGGGACACAGTGACTGAAACTGAAATAGTAGCGATAGACGCATGGATACTATATAATGAGTGCACCTGATCAAAAATATCCAGGACAGAGTTCATATTTTGCTTAGTCGAGGAATTAGCTAGAGAAAATACGAAGGACGTTCGTCAAAGTTGAGACGTTTCAGTACTGTCACCGACAATATCAGGACTCCGAATAAGTTTCCAAGAGGGTTACTGTAATAAAATACAAGCAGTAGCTGCTGTATGTATTGAAGAAAGATTGTATGCGGAAAATGCACCAACAGTATCCAATACATATGTAAAAAATGTGCCCGATAAAGATGACTACCCTGTACCGTTTATGTTATTGTTATAATTTCCATTATGTAATAACTAAAAAAAATTTTTTTTTGGTTATTTATACTTTTATACGCAAAGCCTTATATTGGCCAACTCGGACTTAGCTTGAATAAATTGATTTTTTTTAAAATAAATATTAATAGTATTTTCGTCAACCCGTCAATTTGACGGGTGCTCGTAGAGATTGGTATATAAGAAACGCTCGTAAACCTGGTGTTAATAAAAGGAAGTAGTCTTTTAACTTATTGATTTTATTGACATATTGAGAAAACGTAAACAATGTGCTTGCATATAATCACATTAGGATAGATAAGAACTGCATAAAATTAATGTTACCAAAATTTCGGCAAATTTCCATGATGAAAAATGTGTCATGCACATTGCAGTGGTACTTCATGTATTAATATAGTGATTTTGTCATACCCAGTAATACCCCCTAATTTTTTAACCTTTTAGGTTAAAGAATTAAGAATTAGGTGAATTGTTGTTGAATGAAAAACCACTCGAATTCCGAACTAAGAAATAAAATATATTGAGATAAAAAAATGTTTACAAAAAGAATTAAAATTAACGCTCGCGATCGTTCCGAATTCCTTTGAGCTGTTGCCGAATGTTGGTACCGAACCATTGACGTAATCAGTTCCGAGATCTGTTAATATTTGTATGGTAATTTCTTCCAGAACATTCTATGAATCACGTACAGGATTTAGCGTGTCTTAAAGCCTGTTGGAGGCAAGTTGAATCGTGTTTCAACTTGTCCGATTCCGAGTTCTGCGGCTACTTGTTTCGTTCGAATTTTAGTTGGTTTTATTTGGCCACCCTATTAACCCTTTCGCTACTATGGACCACTATAGCGGCTCTCCGTAAGATGCCACTGAGGTCCTACGAGCCACTATAGTGGTTCTCTGCAAGGCGGCACTAAGGTATGTTTACCTTATGAGTAAAATATTTTTATTACAGTACTTTCGCTGACGATCGGCGTGCAGTGATGTCGTGGCGCTCCGTTCGGCGTAAGTACCGTGGCAGAGAACCCGCCCGTAGTGAAAGGGTTAAAAAAGATTTTCAGTACATTGGCATGGACTAACGACTAGATTAAACAGACAGTTAAGACTGAAGTGTGGCAAATACACAATGGTCAGATAGGATTCAGAGAAATTGAAATTGATACAGTATTTAAATTTTTGTTATTTCTTGAAACTCAGTATTCGCTTTGGGGTAGTTTTTGATAAAAAAAAAGTCAAAGAAACACAAAAAAGTCAAGGCACCATTTATTCAGTTAAAGTTGCCTTTAGTGAGCAAGTTTCAAATATCGCACATGAAAAATGAAATGAAACTAGATTTCCTGTCTTTATTTAACACGTCCCCTGCCGGAGGTTTTTATAAACGTTTTTTCCCATAAAACATGGGGCATATTCGCCCCGCGCGACAGGGATTGTGTTAAGAAATAATAATAAATAGATTTAGCATTATTTGAAATATATCATTATTTTTGTTACAGGTGCAGAAAAAAGGGAGAGGAAAGTCAATCCTAATGGCGTTTGAAAGTGAGAGAACTTTAAAAAAAAATAAATGAAATTGACTGATTTTTGGGAACTTGAATTCAAACCAGTCTTAGAAAAATTCTGTCAGCGTGATTTCTTGGGACCTTTTGAGTCCTATATAATCTAAAACACTGAACTTGTAGACTTCGGTAAGTGTATGTCAGTTAGTGGTTTAACTTTTTTTTCATTTTCTATGAATTCACCTTCCCAACATAACAGGCTTTTCATAAGGAAATATTAAGCGAGTTGGGATTGGAGGAAAAGAGGGGACGAGGAAGCGAAAAAAACACTGAATGTAGAAAAAAAGTTAAAACCAGAGGGACAGTTTACGCAAGTTGGGCAGGGGACCGCATGAGGACTACGGCAATAAAAGGGACTTTCCTGACAAAAAAAAAGCAATAAATGGGAGGGGGTTGGAGAAAGTAACGCGTTCTGGTTTTTATGAGGAAAATAATGACTTAGAACGGAATCATCTCATTACGAGTGCGATTGTAATTTTTTTCTACGTTTTAGTTTTCTATCATTAGTTTTTCTTTATATCGTATATTCATATTAGTAAGACAATCTGGTATCAAAATTGCCCTTGGTTTTGTTATTGGCACGTTAATTTTGGTAGACTTAAGTTTTTGAATTTTAAAATTTTCAGTAAATATAAATTATTGTGTTTGTTCACGAGCGAAAAGAGTTAAATGTTAGTAAGATTTGCTCGAATCAGTTCATGTTCATTTGTGGGGAACTCTAGCCCATTACGTTGAACAGAACTTAATCGGGTACGTTGTTATAAAAGGAGAAAAGTTTCCCAGTTATCCAAAACGCAGGCATTCCGAGTGGAGCTTTTCCTGGAATTTAGAACTCATATGTATATTGTGTGAACTGTGTGTGTCGGTTGTCCGTGTGTGCAAGGGTAAATCAAAAGTTACCATGTATAAAAAAGAAAAATGATGAAACATTCAGGGTTTGGGATATATTAAAAATAAATTGTGGTTCGCATTCTACAAACTCGTTTTGAGTTTCTTTACGGCAAGCGTCTTCAACCCGCGGCCCGCCGGTATGTTTTTTGCGACCCGCCAACGACTAAACAAAAATAATTTTTAGAAAAAAAATAAAACTAACATTGACCAACTGCATTGGATTGATTTTTAATTTGCCCCATTTGTTGATGTTGGCTCAATAAATAAATGTTTTCTACTTGTTTCATCATCCTGACCATTGCCGAAAAAAAAAATTCTTATAAAAATACCTATGGTGCGGCCCGTTGTGCAAAAAAAAATTTTTTTTGGGCCTTAATGTGTACAACGTTGAAGACCCCTGCTTTACGGGTTTTTCAGAGATTTTAGTTTTTTGTATTCCGAAATGTGATATAATATCAGACTTGCACGTTCCATTTTTCCTCTTGGTGTATTGTCAAATAGTAAAGAGAAGACGAAAAGCAAACAACCAAAAATCGATCAGTTATCGCTGGGAAAGGCAAGAGAAGGAATTTGAAAAGTTGGGGAGGAATGAAGAAAGGGTTAGAACAGCTGCGAGAGCGTTTCTCGTTTCATTTTCCGGAATGTGGTGTTTTACCGGTACTGTAAACTCTCTCCCCCCTCATGCAAGCTCTCGGTCGTCGCTTTTGTTTATTTAGGTTTCTACAGTATTTTGACTTTCATTCTTTATTTTGACAATGGAAAATGTTTTCCTCTCGCCTTTCAATGAATTTTGAATCTAGAAAATAATTTTTGTTTGTGAACATAAGTCATTGGTTAGTTTTCTCTTTATGAGTGAATGACGCGGGAGATCTGTGCTTGAATGATTGAAGTGCCCGACGGTTGCAATTATGGCCATAAGTTCGAATCCCCTCTCGTAACCTGTTATATTCAAATTTAAAAAATGGATTAAAACTCTAATAAATAAAAAATAAGTAACTGTTTAAATAATTTCGATTTTATGAAAATTTTTGTCATTTATTGCTCATGTACATAAATAAAAATGATTATAAAGCATGTCTGTATGTAGGTAGTGGTAAAAGGCTAGAATAAATTAAGACTTCATCGAATTTTCACTAAGAGTAACCAAAGTGACGAAGAACATTTCCGTGTTATAAAAAGTGACAATATTTTGCTCTGTATACCAGTTAATCAGTTATAAAATCAGCAACCATAAATAAAAAACGAATAAGGCTAACGAATAAGGGTGGGGGATAAGGGTAATATAAGTAACTGAAAACAGTGTAACCGGTAATTTTTCTCGTGTCGTTTAGCTTCTCTTTTTTCCTTTTTAGAGCGCAAATGACAGAGTTTTCCAATCACTTCCACATTTTGGTTTAAAAAAAATTATTGTTCCTTTGTTTGTTCTTGGCAGAAATGCTAAGAAATTTTAGGAAGGTAGGTTTGAGTTTAGTAAAGAATATTTAGCGCTAGTAAAATATGCTAATAATTATACTCTAAAAATTAATTATAAAAAAATAGTGTAGAAAATAATGCACTTTTGACGTTAATATTACCAGTAGTACCATTACTTTTTTGTCACAAAATCCAAATGTAGCGCTCTAGCTGTACAGTGACTATTTAAAATTCCCTTGCCTGTTTTTAAAGGTTTTTAGTATTGAGTATTTCGTACGGGTCATTACACATCAAATGAACCAGATTTAGAAAAAGTTCGCTATCGACCATCTCCGATTTTGTTTAAACTTTACAGGAATGTTCCCTCAGGTCTTGGATGAAACTTCCCAAAATTTCAATTCGAAATCTCTCCAGATTCGTATTTTATTAGCATCTAAAGAGAATGAGACAGCTCAGATTTCGGGCGGAGCTGCCAAAAATCGCCAACGTTAATCGCTTGCTATAGTCTAACTGTACAACTTAGGGAGTTGCGCTTTTGCCTGCTTATATTGCTTAATATGCCCTTTCAAGTGGCACAACCCCCAATCGCCTAACTCTTATCGCTTACCTCCAATCCTTATGTACGTCAAAGGGTTAAGTGGAGTAAGTTTCTAAATTCTTTCAACTAGGCAATATTTAGGGTCAAATTTAGCCCACTAATAGTCGTCGCTCTAAAGTTAAATTGGGTGACTTTGAAAACTAAAGATATGCTTTTTCCAATGATACTGATTAAAAAAGGACACAATTTGAGATATTCAGTCGCAAACTTAGGCCAAAATCAGTTTCTCGCATTCTTCGCCCACCCATATCTCCCAAAGTAAAGGGGATAAGAATTCTTTCTTAAAACACTATCGGCCTACATATCTCGAAATGACAGGGCAGAGAAGAAGAGGAAAGTAGTGCTATAGTAATAAAGTGGGTAGGAAGTAATAGTTTGAAGACAGGAAAGTGAGAGGAAGTAGGGGAAGAAAGATAAGAGGAAGTAGAGAGGTAACGCTAAGAGAACGTGTTATGGAGACAAGTGGTTTATGTCTCTAGGCGTCGTTGTCGTGTCTTTCGCCAAGAAGGGGTGAAGGAGAACGGTTGGAATGAACCGTCAGTCGGGAGGAGTACTTGAGAGAGAATCTGCTGATTTCCTCCTTTACAGTGGGACCCGCCAGAACCTTACGTATGATCTAGTTAGGAACAAACCACGGAGCATTTGCCATAATTTGTTGAGTTTTGGACTGAAAACGTTCTAGGATTACAGGTTTGGGTTGGCTGAGAAGCCCCATAACTGGGTCCCGTAGGTCCTATCAGGATGGTTTTGTAAATGAGAAGTTTGTTACCAGTGGGAGTTCACATTGCCTTCTCATGAGCTTTGGAACTTTATTGAAAAGCAACTGGACTTGGGCTAGTTTTGCTTTAATGTGAATCTTCCAAGTTAATCTAAGGTCAAGATAGATACCGAAGTGAAGTTGTAGGCGTCGCATGGCAGTATGTGGATCAGTGTCCTTAGTCAATACCGCAGTATCATAAGCGAACATTGTAGTTGTGGTAGATTCTGAGGTCGGAATGTCAGACGTGTATGTTAGGTATAGTATGTCACAGGTATCAGTTTTCTGTTGGAGAGGAAGGAATTGATTCTGGAATGAAGAACGCGTTCCAGGAGTTTGGCGAAGACAAGATTTTTTTAAATAACAATAAAATATTCAAACGATTTTTTTCGCTTCGACAATCTATGAACCATCCTGTGTCAACCTGTGTTTTTGCGGAGTCTCTGTTTTCTTTTCTCTTCGCTCTGTATTTCTTCATTTTCTTGATGTGTTCTTTATTTCTTTAGATCTTGTAATACCAATTTTCATCTTCGTTTTCTTTCATAAAACTTGATTCCCGTGTTTTTTTTATTATTATCTTTGTTTGATTCATAACTCATTTAGGTCTTATTAGGTTTCTGTGAACTTTACTGGATTTGTTTTCTTGTTGAAGAAGTACTTGTAGACTACTAATTAGAAACTCGTTGAATGGAAGTCTTCATCTGTCATATCCTTCAGGCTTTCAGGATACTTATGGTTTTCTCTTTACAACTCCAGCAACAACAGGTTTTAAATCTTCTGTTTTACAACCATTTTTCGTCGCATATTAGTGTTTTGTTCCGTATGGTTGGGTCAGTTTCATTGGCATTCAAGGTGTCAATACAAAGATTTTTGCAAACTTTTTTGTTCAAACGTGGGAATTTTAGACATCGCTTTGCCATAAATTTGCCGATGTTAAAATTGTTATATAAAATTTTGTAGTATGCATTTGTCAATTCCTACAAGCAATTCACCAGTCACTACCAAAGTGGGTTATATTATAGTTTTTGGTATTGTCATCCGTTTTTGAAGCGGAGGGGCGACCAACGTTTTTTTAAAAGAACGATCTACGTCATCTTGAAAACGCTTAAACATTTATTTTTATGTACTTCTTTCAATAAATGTTAAGTAGTTTAGTAGCGGTTTTTCTATTTTTATGTGAAATTTCACAACTCACAACTGTATTGTTATTTTCCCTAAACGAAACACTCTAATACGAACTTAAACTACGTTCATAGGGGTTTGTTTATAGAATCGAGATGTACTATTGTACATACCAAAGAGAAAAGTTCACCCTAAAACAGACATCGGTTCCTGGTGTTTGGCTTATCAATACTTTTGTTGCACCGTTATTTTCGGCATTTAGTAGTCACACATTCGATTGTTTTATTTATCGTTCATATTAAATTAACCAGCGGGAGGAGTAGTGTAGTGGTAAAGTTCCTGACTTGGACGCAAATGGTCGTGGGTTCGAATCCTCCTCCCGCATCCTGTTATACCCAAAAATTAAGGGTGAAAAACGGGATTAAAACCACCACCATATTAAATTAACCATTGTAAAACTTAAGAGATTTATATATACCCAAATTTTTTGTTTTTAATTGTTAATTTATTATATTGAAAGGCAATTTTATTTCGTGTTGAGGTGCTCTAAGTAGAAAAATTCTTTTAGGGAACGCACCTCTGTTATCTATTACTATGAATGATGATGATCCAGAATTTTAACTTGCATTTAAAATATATACGTTCATTTATTCAACGTTCTATTAATAATTAACTTTTACCTGTTTTCTAATATAATTTTTTTCATCATTATTTTTTAGTCAACCAAAATCTCATAATACTGGCGGGTTTAATTATTTTACGAAAGTTTTTGTAACGCCTCATTGGGCCTCAGTTCACCGGTTGCACGACACTGATATATGGCCATGAGGACTGGATTTATCAAAAAAATCAAAGAACACTTAAAAATTTTTTTTTGGAAATTTTGTTTTTCCTTTCTTTCTTTCTTCAAAGTAATTTTCAATATATGTACACCAGTTGTAGAACTCGCCTACTACTATAAATAATTAGTCGCTCCTTGTGTACAGTTGAAGGAAAAAAGGTAGATTCAAAGGAAGAGAGAGAGAGCGCATCAAGGTAGTTACCGCACTTCAACTGGATTTGTCGAAACCAGGTCAAAGGCAACTTTCACGATTTGTATGTACTGCGCTCTCTTCTCTCTTTTAACCTTGAAGTCCTCCAAGTTTTAAAACACGTTCAGGGCCAAGTTTTTTTATTTGACATACAATAAATTCCCAAAATTAATTTCTTATAATAAGTTACTAATTTCATTTCTTTTGGGGTAACTGGACTCGAAATTATTTATTTAAAAAAAAAGAATTTCCGTAAATTAACTTTTAAAAAAAGCAAGCAAAACGGCTATCAAGCAAGGCTGTCGGAAAGTTCAGTATTGTCCAGTATTTGTCGGCCAATTTATATGAAAGACATACAGTGGCATGGAAAAGTTTCTGATAACATTTCGTTATTTAATTTATTGAAAAAAGAACCCAATGATTTTTATGATATATTATGGGGTATAAGAAACAATATTCGTAAATATTCAATATTCACATTCATTTATTCATAAAATTTTTTTATGATCAATATTGCTAAATGGAAAAGTTCCCGGACACACGATACAAGTTGATGTATGAAGCCGTTCAAAAAGAATTTACACGTTTGAGAGCCTTCCTTTGGTTCTAAACCACACTCTCTGTTTGTCCTTCAAGCACAGACATGGCTCGTCATAGGCAAAAACAAATTCGTAAACTTTTGCACGCCACTGTATAATTCGCCTTAGTCTAGAATCCAGAACTTACTTTTTCATAATTGATTGGCTCTTTTGGGGTGTCATTTCTCTTTTTTCCAGTACGATTCCAGAGTTCAAAATTTTCTCTAATTCTTTTACTATTATGCTGTTTAAAAATGTTGGCAAACAATCTCTTAAACATCGAGCTTATCTTTATTATCTCTAAGGCTTTAGGTTTTTACCTGCATTTTTTCAGTTTTTCGATTGGAATTTGAATGTGAAATAGTATGATTATAATTTACAAATTTAATTAATAAAAAATTAAGTGGTGGATTTGTTGAATGATGTCAAATAAAAGGTTAGAAGTGAGAACTTACTTTACTTAAAAAATGGTGGCTTTAATCCCGTTTTTCACCCTTTTTCCGGGGTATAACAAGATTCGGGAGGAGGATTCGAACTGACGATCATAACGTTCAAGTCAGTAGCTTTAACCTCTACACTACTACTCCCGCTGTGACATTTTAAATATAAAATTCTATCATAGCCAATCAGAAAGCTGAAACTTACGTACCGGAGAAGAAGATAATCTTGGTTATCAGATACGTGATATTTTCCACTTTTACTTACAATAATCCCAAAATCCTACGACTCCAACCGATTTCCTCGCCTTCCACCTCCTTAGGAGTTGTTTCTCATCCACTGTGTGAAAAGGGATGGGAAAAGAAGTCGGAGAAATAATTTTAAAAAAGTACTAATCGCAACAAGAGCGTAGGAGAGGACACGAGAAAAGTGCAAATCGATATCTTTCCTTCCTTTGCCTTCTCCATCCCGCATAACTTGTATATACCCGCGTAGGTGTTGCATGTAAGGCGCGATTCTAAACTTTTCCATTGAATATCTGAAATTAAGAGATTTCTGGAAATTGGGTCACTTAATGCTTGTTCTAATTTTTTGGAAAATCTTTTCCTATCATTGAAACTTTTCATGAGGAAGGAGAAGCATTAGAATTTACTTCACTCAAGTCTTGGAAATTTGATCGATTTGTAATCCGATATGTTGGTCAGGTTGATTTTGCTTCGTTTCTATCTAACACAAATTAAAAAATTTGACTTCTGCAAAATAGCACGAGAAAATTGGAAGAAAGGCAAACTCTTATTCAATTATAGCGGATGTGGTTTGAAAAGTGAATCCGAAATAAAACTGGTTAAAAAGCAAAACTTCTTTTGGCTTGAGGCTTTGGGTGAACAGTACTTGATTTTGAAAATAAACAGTTTTGAGGACTGTTCCCTTGTTCATTCGTTTTTTTTTAAATATTATAAATAAAGTTGAATATTTTTTATTCGCACTTTTCAGTGCAAATACGGCCTATATACGTTCCACGAACTTGGGCGCAAAGCGAGAAACGTTATAAGAAATCAATTATTCTAATACAAATTCACTCGGATCGGTTTCAAATTTGTTAAAAATGTAACATAATTTATCATTCAAAATGGATTTCATGTAGACAGAGAGAGAGAGAGAGATCCATACTCCGATGGTTTGGGCACGTTCAGAGGCTCCCCTCAGAACGACTGGTTTGTCGGATTTTGTCGGAGTACCCGGGAGGAAAACGGCCCCGTGGCCGTCCACGGCAGGGGTGGCCCAGAAAGGTGAAGGCCTTGGCTGAATCCCGCCTGATAACCCCGAGTTCTCTGACCTCAATAGCGGAGGATCGTGCCAGTTGGAAGTCCTTGGTTGCTTCCTTCACCCCGCGACCCTAACGGATGAGTGGGTCTATGAAAAGAAAGAAAGAAAGATGCATTTCATCTCATTAAATCAAAATACATGCATAACAAGTACATGCATTTGTACATAAAATAATAACAGACTCCAAAAAACCCACCATAATCTATAAACAAAAATGAAACAATTTCATGTTAAATAAAATATGAGTATGTATACGTACATTTTTTTTTTAAATGGCTTTAGTCGACAATGAAGAAATAAGATGCAGATCACTGTCGTCATCATTTTTCGCTGGTAAGGATGGGCCTGGCTTAAAAACATTCTCCAACATTTTTTGTCTTGCTTTCTTGTCAATTTTGTTCTTCAGTGATTTATCAATATAACAGCTAATGGCCGAGTTAATTCCTCTAGAAACTTTAACGCTACATTCGACGTCAGAATCGTTTTCAGAAAGGAGTTTATTCCTCTTTCGAAATAGGAAAAGCTTTCGACAAATTTTTTTGTGTTAGCTGTTTGGATACGACAGGCTTTGTCTCTTCATCAAATTCCGGTTCTGCTTGTAAATGAATGAGTTCCTCATATGATAAAAGGTTCCCTATCAGCTTTAAGTATAATAGATTCAGTACATCAAGTTCGTTCAAACCTTCATAGGATAGATCCAAAATGTTTTGCCTAATTTCAGGAAGGGTATTAATTTCTGCACCAGTACTTTTGACACATTCTGGCTCTTATAGCAAAGCATTTTAGGCCGTAGATCGAAAGCGTGCTTAATTGAAGAGGAAATGCCGTATAAAGAGCGGCCGTATAGCGAGGTATGAGTGTATATAAAAATGAAAAGTTAGTTTTTTTTAAACCCTATTATTTGTTCTTGATTTGGCTTTGTTGGTTTTTTTCTCTGCAAATATTTCGAAAGCGAGAATCTATTGAACTTCTCTTAAAAAGTTTGAAGTGAGGATTGAATTATATAACAACCAAGAAAACCGATTTTTATGCCTTCAGAGTTATACCTGTTTGAGGGAAAAATTATTTTATGTTGAGTCTAATTAGATGGAGAAAAATTTGATTGTGCATTCTAACCGTAATGTAGAAAGCTTTTTCATAGGACCATTATACAAATTGTGTTGGTTTTTTTTTCTTTGTAAAATTTGACGACAAACCAAACCGTTTCCGGTTCGGACTGTTTTTAGCTCAAGACCGCTCTAAAGTTAAAATAATTCATGGCGTTCGATATATATGAGTTGCGACACGATATGTTATGTAAATCGTTCGTGCGCATCATTCGCGTTCGCTCTGCTTCGCTGAGCAGACGTCAAGATATTCGAAAACAATTTCATTCCGTTCGCATTTTTGGTTTTGTAATAAAATATTTTCAATAACTCCTTCATTTCCTTAGGATTATGACATGCCTTACTTTGCCCTAATATAAGATCAAAAAATTACGGTTCACCATATTCTAAAAACTTTTGGAAATTGTGATTGTCTGTGTTCGGAGGAAACTTAAATTTATTACTGCAACTTTTAAAGAAAGTTCACTGGCCCCGAAACTGGTTCAAATACTGTGGATTTGGCTTTTTAATTTTTCTTTGGAGCTTTTTTTTTAACCAATATTTTTAGTTTTTGCCTGAAGGTGTTTGGGTAGAAAAAGAGAGTCCCATATTACACAAAACAATATTCATTTAATGCAGGGCTGTCCAAAGGGCAGCCCGCTAAATTATTTTTACGGTCCGCGAGTACATTTTACTAAGAATAAATTTATGTTACTAAATTATTATTATTAATGTTAAAATTATTGTACAATGACGGCCACAATGTTCACAATAATATATTACAAATATTTTAAAGTTTTCTTTTTAGTATGAATGATATATTTTTTTAATTAACATATACTGACTTTCCTTTTATCAACTTACTTGGCCCCCAAAATATTTGGTGAAGGCTTTAGGGTCTGCGGGCTATGATAAGATGGACAGCGTTGGTTTAGTGAACTTTTTCAAAAAGAAAACCTAACAGATTTGAAAGAGGAGGTAAAAACTTATTTAAAGCGAATATCATGTAAATACAGTTTTTAAAGCTTTTACTTATTTGTTTGATTTTTTTACAGTGATAAACATTACCCCTTTTTATGTGTAATACCTTGATTTCGATATACTTAGTAAGAGCATATAAATTAATTTATGTTATATATAATATTAGACTTTTGAAATTTCACTTCGTTAGTTGTTCCTTGAGTTCTCCTTTTTACATGCTATGAAATTTAGTCTTACAATTCGAAAAATTGAAATTGAATACTTTCCGTGGCACTCTTAAGGATGCCCTTAATGAAAAGAAAGAATGAGGATGTTAAGAGACAAAGACTAAGATACCACCGTAAACGAAAACAGCAATTGCACATATTATTCCTTGGCACGAGTGAGGTGGTGGGACATCATCTCCTAAATAATGGATAGAAAGAGAATAATATTAATAATAATTTAGCGAGTTTGCTAATTGACCAATGTATTTGTTCTAAATTTATGCACTGTAAGGATTCGTCTTAAATCTAACCAAGATAACAGAATTAAGGAAATGATCTAATGTTATTGACTTTTTTTCCTGTTGCTTTTTTTCCTCATTAGCTTCGTTTTTACTAAAAAATTATTTGAAGGCCGCGACAGTAATATAAGGTGGGAATAATTCGAAAGAAAAGATGATAATTTTAATTTTCAAAGATATGAGATATTTTCATTTTATTGGATCGTTACAAATACCATAAAACATGTTTCCGCGTGGCGAAAAACATTTTCTTTACCAGAATAAACACACAAAAAAAGGTTATAAATATCTTATCAGTATAAAAAAGCTACCCTTAAAATGGTATTAATATAAATCTAAAATTAGCGAAGGAGGACATAATCATCTATAGGATCAAATGGTTAAAATTTAAATAGAAAAAAATTCTAAAAAATAAAACAGTTCAACAAAGATGAAAGGGTCAACATGAGTTGAAATTCTTAACTGAACTTCTTGTCACTCCTTGCCGTATTTATAATTAATGAATAATATCTATTGTATTTTGGTTTTTATATATTATCACTACTGTTATTATTATTCCTATTATTGGTTTAAAAGATCTTTTTTTTTATCGTAGGCATTACAAAATGGACGCCGGAGCGACAAGAGTAATGGAGGGTCCACGTCAGTTCTTACAGGAGGGTCCGAGTCAATCTGGCGGAGGTTCAGTTCCGGCTTTCGGAAAAACTTGCAGCAACTTCTCGCTTGACAACGTTCGAACCGTTGCCTTGGAAACGACGCAGAACCCTCTTTCGTACTGGCCTCCCCCTTCCTCGAGCTTACCTTCGATAAACAGTTCAAAAGACATGGTGGACAACTTCCAAAGTCAACCCTGTAGTTTGGATCATTCTTATCCGATGGATTCGCTAAAAAATTTGAATTCCAATACTTACGGAGAGCAGCTTGCAATCAACAAGGACGATGACGAGAGTCATTCTTTAAAAGATTGCCTATCTTCGATTTCAGTGAATCAGTCAACGAAGAACTTGCACCATAACCTCCCTCCCATTGCCGGTATTACTTCCTCTCATAATTATCGTGGTGCTAGAGAGACTCATAAACATACGCAGATAAATGCTGTCGAATCGATCTCAAAATCGGTGGCGGAAAAAATTTCGGGTGACGAAAGTTCGGTTAAAGGTTCAAAAAATAATAGGAATAATAACAATATTGATAGTGTTAATAGTGACATTAGTAGTAATAGTGGTAAAAGTGGCAGTAGTGATAATAACAATGATTGCAAAGCAGAAGGCAAAGAACCTGTCGAAACAAAAACAGGCTCTGAAGTACTTAATGGGGAAAAAGTTAACCACTCCGAAATTCAGGAAGTAAAGCATCCACCGCCGGAGGAAGATTCGAAACAGACAAAATCAGATTACATATTTCCGGTTCCCACAGCTGTAAACTCCTCTACATCGCATCCAAAAGCTCTACTCTCTCCTCGTGCTCCTACCCCGTTTGTGCATTCCAGTGCACCAAGTTCTTCGTCCAATTCCCCGTTTTCCGAACTCCTCACACTGAACACAAATATCACTTCGAATTTATCTGGAGGATCTCCATCTCCTTCCAATAGAACTGTTCCTTCTCCTCATTTTATATCTGCATCACCGAAATCGAACCACGTGCCGTGTGGATCTCCTTCAGAGAGTCCTCGTATTTTACCTTCTCCACATTCGAATCTTTCATCTCCTTCAAACTTACATCGCGCTCCACCAGCTTCTCCTCATTCAATTCTCCTTTCTCAAAACAGTTCTCCCTCGCACCGCATCGGATCCTTGCCTTACGTTCAAAATTCTCATTCAAATCTCGCTTATTTAAATACTTCCAAAACGAATTTCAATAATTCATTAATTCAAAACTTTTCTGATTCTAGTAACCCTAATTCTGTGAACGACACAGTTGAAACAGTGGGAATGGTTAAGGAATCCATTTCCCACAATTCAACAAATCATAACGTTCATATAAATTTATCAAGTTCGAATATACCTTTAAGGAATCAGTCTCATTCAAATCCTCCGCAACGAATAGATCAGTCAATGGAAAGTCAGTCCTGTAGAAATCCCTTCGAGTTGCCTACATCGAAGCAGTGTTCGCAACTCTATCCGCCAACTCCACTGCCACAGTCGCAGCAGCAACAGCAGTTTAGTCTTTATTCAAATAATTTCAAACACCTTCAGGATTTACCATCAAAAACTGGACACTTCGTAAACCTACCATCGACAGTTAAACAAAACTTTAGACCCAAGGGAAATAATTTTTGTCTGCCTGGTGTATCGACTCTAGCTCCCCGTATGATTAGTGAAAATGAATCTGAAATTAATGGTGATGCACATCATAAGCAGATTTTAAATTCACAGTCCAACATTTCGAAAGGGCTGTATACGTCAGAACCGCCACAAACTGACGGCTCGTCGACTAATTCCTTGGGGAACGAACTACCACAACCAGGTTATTCGAATCAGTTGGAATTATCCAATAATAAACTGGGTAGTGGTGGAGGTGGTGCCTGGGACAAATCGGACACTAATGGATTCGGAAGCAAAAACATGTACTTAAGCTCTCAAAACGTACCTAAAAGTTTTAACAATTCAAACGCCAACGATTATTCGAGTTGGAGAATGTCAGAAACAGCATATGAGAACTCTGGAAAGAGAGAAATTAGTGCCCTCGAAGGATTCGGTGAACGCTTTGAAAAGCAAAGTGGTAGTTTCAATTCTCTAAGTCAAAAATTTCCTCCGGTCCCGCAGTCAAACTACGATTTAAATCGACAAATTTACGACAGCATGACGGGCGGAAACCGATCGACTCAATTGTCAGGGGCGAGATCCTCGGAAAAAAATGCTTTGCAATTTCCCTCCTCTAGAAATAGAATAGTTGCTAACGTAGAAATAAATAAAAGTCAGCCGCATTATCGGAATTTTTCCGAGCAGGACAAGAGAAAAAATTACATTCAAACTACTTCTGTGAAGCAATGCGAAATACCAGGATCACCACGAGTTCCTATCCTACCCGGTCAGGAATATCGGTTGAACTCTTGTGGTCAGTTTAATACTTTGTCCGAAAGCACTGTGCACGAAAGTTTTCAGAATAAACGGCTGACGGGCAGTCATGCTCCTATAAATTCTGCATTCAGCTCCTCGATTCAACCCATCGAAATGAGATCCTCTCAAGTATTACCGACACATGACCGTCACAGGGCCCTTGGCCCGGGTTTTCCGAGTGAAATGAACAGTACCTATCATATTTCGCAAAGTTCAAGTCCAAAAGTGGTATCGGATAAAAGTTGTAGATCAACTCATTCCTCACAAAATCAGTCTATCCTTTTACAAAAACATCAGCAAAGTCTGGTCGACTTTGAATCAAAGAAGACAGTAGAAACCAAACTGAGGGGAAACACTTTGCCACATTCACCTCCACAGACCGTTCATCCTATTGGACAACCAATGATTCCTTCAACTCAGACCAAGAGCAGGACTTCGTCTTTTGCAGGTGCTCACATTCGTTCCAAAAGAGAATCTCCTCTGGATCTGTCTGTTAAAACTGTGAGGCAGTCAGCAGATTCGACGGCTAAGGACGATGGTGATGCGTACGTTCAGAATTTTCGCAACTATTTGCAAGGAACCAGCCAGGCAGTTCATACGGAAAATCGCTATGCAATTACCCAGTCCAACGAAGGAGTGACGGTAGCCCCGAAAATAGATTTTACGCCTAATTTCTCGGGTTTTCATACAGAAAGTCAAATTATTAGCACCCCTGTACATCACAAAAGCACCGAGTCATCGGTACTTCCTCCCCTTGAAAGCTTCAAAAAAATTTCGACAAGACTGCCCACACCCGTATTGCCAGATGGTAAAACTAATTCTAGTTTCCCTTCTGGTAAATACTTGTCATCATCGGCAATAAGTAACCAGAAATCGAAAGGGTTAGCTTCTGATATGATGCCTAATAAACATTTACATTCGCACTTGGATAATTTCATAGGAGAGATTCAAAAACGCCCCTCAAACGATCCAATTAGAACTCACTCGTCCCAGACGAAAATACCAAAAATAGATCCATGGAAATTGGCGTTCGATGAGCAAATAGAACAACGACTGAATTCAGCCCGCATTAATCAAGAGAACAGTAAACAAGAACGAGTCACTAACGGAGTTGACATGCACAAAGTAATGGATGTCACTTCACAAAACTCAAAATATCAAACTTCAAGGCATTCCAGTAATTACAGAAGCGCGAACATGTATCCTCAGCCTCCGGTTCAAACGTCGGCGGCACCTTACAACCCCGGTTACGTGCAGCAACCTCAGTGCCAACCTACGGCTCCACAAACTCCGCAAGAAAAGATTCAATTCCGCGAAAACCTAGGTCATTCCCCTGATCCTGAGCAAATTATTAAGCAAATTAGTAAAGGGGTAATGCCTGATCACAAATTACTTCAAGATAAAAATGTTTTGAGCATATTGAGGTCTAGTCTGGAAGAAAAAGAAGCCAAATTAATGCAGTTGAGGGAAGCTGCTAGAAGGAAGGAGAGGTGCAAGGAGTTTGTGAACTCGGACTTGAGCAAGAAATCCATCGAGACTCACGAGCAAACTTCAAAAAATTTAATGCATGACAAACAAAGTCTTCCGCCTTTCGGTGCATTAACACTAGAGCGAATGTGTGCTCCGCCTTCATTTCCAGGTCATAGGCTTAATTTATCAAGATCCGTGGACACAGTCAAAATAGATATTGAGCCAACTCAGAAATATTTTAGTTCGACTGTTAAAAACAATTCGGAAAAAGGTGGAATTCCAAATGTGGACATGAGTCCTCAGGATGATGCACAGGGACCACCGACGGATTTTGATGGTCTTGCAGCTTTCCTTGCAGCAAGGATTAGAACAAAAGGAGAGCTTAAACAAGTGGACCCTGGTTTAAGTCAACCCGGTTCCGTGACATCTCTAGGAGGTGAGTACAAATTTATATTCTTTCTCTTGTACATAAGACTCTCTGAAGCGCACATTCACAAAGCTAATCTCCAATTATTGTTTGCACTTGTTTGTAGAATATTTAGATAGAGGACATCCTTCAGGTCACAGTTCTTCCTCGAATTTCCCGCCCAGTGGAAGTCCTCCAAAATTAGTTCGAGAATCAAGACTTTTGCCACCAGTCCGTAGAAAATTGACCAGTCATGTGGAAGATGATATACCAACTACATCAGACGCTCAGTGCGATGACCAACTTTCCCTACCACCAAGAGATCCAAACGGTATTCGAAGCTCCTCAGAGACATCTGTATTTGACTTCCGAGAATCGGATTCCGAAGGGGAAATGCCGGTTTTGGAAAGACAGACTTTGGAAGGAATGAGAAGAGATAGAAAAACGTTCGGATCAAAACAGAATTTATCAACCACCACCCCCGAGGAAGTGATGGAGGTAGACAAACCTGAAGTAATAGCTGAATTAGATAAAAGTCATCCGGATCCTTTTTGGAACACAGCCTTCGATATGTTCGTTGAACAGTTAGAGAAAAGACCGCCCAAAAGATCCGTTAGAAAAAAAAAAGTGTGCAGTCGAACTCCTTTTACTGACCCCGAAGCAGATGAAGGCGAGGACTCGAACAAGGAAAAAATCCCTTTAAAAACGACCATAGAAGGCAGTGGCAAATCAAGTAATGAAGAAATCGAAAGATGTTCTAAAGCTGATGAAAAAAAAGAGCCAGAGGAGAGGGATAAAGTGGAAGGGTTCAAGAAGGACACGTTAAGCTGAGCTCGAGTAGGTTAAAGGTTTACAAAAATGAGTTGATGAGAGAAAACAAGTTAATAGAATCGAATATCGAAAGTATGGGGGATAAATCGGTTAAAAACGTCGAGAAACCTTCCAAAGATGTTGAAAAAGACGTGCACAAACTGAAAACGAAAGAACTGTCTAACCAGGGAAAAAAAGTGGAGAAAGAAGAGAAAACAAAGAAGGGAGAACTAGGAATAAGAACAAGAGGGAAATCCAAAACTTCAAAAACCAAATCCACGGATTTGGATGACGAGTCAGACACGGATGAACAAGAGGCTCGATCGGATACGGAATCGGAAGACGATGACGACTCTCTTTTTCTTACTGGTTCCGAAAGCGATAGTAGTGGTTCCGAAACTAATCAAGATAGTTCCAATTCGAATTTTACCAGCTGCGACGACAGCGAAGTAGAAACTGTCACCAAAAAAAGAATGAGAATTCAAACAAGACTGCAGACCAGAAGCTCTAAGCAAAGACAAGTCAAGGGAACTGGTATGAAATTAAGGTCGAAACCTGTTGCTCAGCCAAAAACTACCACGAAACCAGTTAAAAAGAAGAAAAAGAAAAAAAAAGAGGAATATTATTCCTGTGGTAAAAAGAAAAAACCATCTTTCGGGGATGGATCTGACTTTCGGCCGGGTTGGGAAGAGGAATGTTACAAATTTAAGCAACAGCTACGAATGCCAGAAAAATTAATAAGTATTTCGAGGCCTCCGAAAAGATCTTCAGTGTCACTGCCTGACCTCGAGCCTTATCGTAATTCATCTTCCCTCGATTCCTCAGAATTGTCGGCGGCTAAAAAGTCAGGGGCTGGGAAAGCGCAACTCGAAAGCGACGAAAGCGACATAGATGGTAGCAAATCGAAATCGAAGACACAAGAAACGTCTTCGGTAAATTCCGATAATAATATGACGTCATTATTAAAATTACGAAACGGGAAAAAGTCTCAGCCGACATCGATACTCAATTTGTTGGTGGATAAATACGGAAAAGGCAACGTGAAGAAGCAAAAAGAGTTGAAGACAATGAACGATAAAAAGTCGCCGAGAATTTTGCCCAAGGGGTCAAACAAGCCTGAACTTCTTCCCACCCCTAGTTTGGGAATAGGAAAGGAAAATGTTTTAAAGGACAAAAAACGAGTTAAAGACGCAGGAAAAAAGAAGGTCGAGGAAAGTGATTCGGTTTACATAGGCTACTTCCGCAGAAAAACTGTTAACAATTTTAAAGAAGCGTTTAAGCAGAAAGTTGGCTTGCTTCCACAAGACTTCAATCCTGTAATCCTTAAGTCTCGGACCAGAACTCAGACGAGGGATCTAAAGAAAAGAGCAACATTGGTGGAAGTGTTTGGGGACGAAAGGCCAGCATCTGCTCCCCCGCTCAGTCGTGAAGAAGACGTCAGCACCGATCAAGAGAAAACGGAAAAACCAGCAGAGAAACGGAAACCAAAGATACCTAAGAAAGTTGGTGGTGGGGTCGTGACAAGAGGAAGGGGGAAGTTAATTAGAAGTGGGAGACCTGGACTTCGGAGTACGGCGGTGCTCCGAAGCAACAGGGCCGTTCAAATATCAAAAAGGCATTTGAATTCCGGTAGAAAACGTAATATGGAACTTCTGCGAATGCGAGCAATGGCCTGCAAAAAGTTTTCGTATTTGGTCAATTCATCGGAACCTACGAATCAGTTACCAATCACGAAAAAACGTTTGAAACTCAGATCCGTCCGACGAAAGTTCAGATCGGGTTTTGATTATATTCGAAAAAGGAAAAAATTGAAAAAAGACGGGGATTCTGCTGATGGAAGCGTGAAAGAAAAAAGACTGCCTGCTAGACCTACTTCGGAAAGTGTGGAGGATATACAAAATGAGATAAAGAATTGGGTTATCAACAAAGGTTTGGGAGAGACTATTCTTCACAGGGCAGCAAGGCTGGGGTATACTGATGTGGCTGCCTACTGCCTAGAAAAAATGGATTGTTCTCCCAGTCCGAGAGATAATGCTGGATACACTCCCCTTCATGAAGCTTGCTCCAGGGGTCACTTGGAAATCGCAAAATTACTTCTTATGTACGGTGCCAGTGTCAGTGAAAGCGCCAAAGGAGGAATAAGGTAAGTAAAGAGACGTGTTCTCTAGGTTTCGATGATAGTTTCCTCTCGTGCTATAACTCCAAATTTCATTTTCTCTCTTGCTTTCCTTCAACTTCATGCCATCCTCTGATTTATTTATGATTTATTGATTTTCATTTTGAAAATTTCAGGCCTTTGCATGAGGCTGCTGAAAACGGTTTCACCGAATTGATAAGACTTCTTCTTTCGTACGGAGCCGATCCTCTTTTAGAGACGTACACAGGACATACCGCTTTGTCCCTCGTTACGGACGAAGAGGCAAGGAGACTTATCCTACACCATTTAGCCGATGTTCAAGGCAACGTCGCTCCGGTTTGGAGTTTTCTAGGCCCTTCTTCTCTTTTCGGTAAATTTAATCTTAAATCAAGTTGACGGGAATAGAAAAAGAAAATAATGACGTAGCCGGTTGTTGATTTTAGTTACGACATTTTACCTTATCTTGCAGATCCAACCGAAAGCGGATACGATCCTCTTTGTGATCCACCTTCTCCTCACTCCGTTCCGTCAGATTGTGAACTCGAAGTAAGCGAAACAATGCTGCCTCCACTCTACCGATTCATTGGCGACAGAGAACCCGAACGCCGTTGGCTTTTAATCAGAGATCTTTTGTCACACACTAAAGTAAAGTCGAAGGACGTTCTTATTAAACAACTTGGTGCACCTTCCGTTCGAGAAATGAAGCTCTCAGATTTCTACGAACAGGGGAAATGCTGTAATGTTTTAGGAATGGGCGAGAAACTTCTGACGAAACCATCCAAAGTGGCCCTTGTACTTTACGATGACAAAGTTCGCCAGTTGTTGGGTGTTGAAAAGATTGTTGTTTAAATTTTAACCTTATTCTGTTAGAACCTTGGGGTTCCCTAAATAGTTAAATGGAGTTGTGTTAAAATTGAACCTAAAAATGTGATTAAAAGCGAATGATATTGAATGATCTAAAACATTGAAAAAGATTTTTGATGGGGGTGGACGGTCGAAAAAGAAAGGAGCAGAGTAAAAATAGAAAAGAAAGCAATTACAAGTGAGAAAAACTCCTATTTATTTTACAATGTACTAGGCGCAGACATGCATTTATTTTACATGCACCTGTACAATGAGCCATTGATAGCAGTTCGGTCGTTAACAAAGCCGATTCGCGGAATCATTGGCTTCATTTAGCATTTTTATGCTTTCTGCTCCTATTCGAGGCCAAAAATTAGAAGGAAAAGACATTGACCGAGCGACCTAATTTAATCGCTTGTTAAAATATACTATTTAATTCCTCCTCCTCTTTCTCGTTTTTAAATTTTCCCCTTCACTTCACAATAAATCGAAATGACGTTTTATTATTTACTATGTTATTCTGTTCTTTGTCAACCCCTCGGCGTTTAGGATGATTCCATTTGATTTGGATTGTATAGCTCTCCATTATTGTCATAAGTGAAAATTGCCGTTTTATGTTCATTTAACTCATGGAATGATACCTTGCTGTGTTGTTTCTAAACATTTTATTTCTCGCTGAACTTTTTAGCATTTATTCAGTATTAACGCCGAGAAAAATGTTTGAAGGATGTAGTTTCTTTTCGGTAACTTTAACAGAAATTATCATTTAAAAGATCACCTCAATTGATTTTCTTTTGAATGTGAAGCAGCAAAAAACCACGAACAGTTTAGCGTTTGTTTTTTGCCAGAGGGAAGGAAATAAGATAGGAGAAAGGAGACTGATGTCTGAATTTTAAGGCATTTTATATAAGTTATCTTCATTTTTAAATTGTCTGCGTCTAGCATCAGAGTGCAATTGTGGGTGCAATTTTTACTGTACATTTTTAATTTTTTCATTAAATAAAAGTTTGTATATGATTTGTAATGTTAGTCATTTAAATAAAAAGAATATTGTTTAAAAGTGTGTATAAAAAGTAACATCAAACTCAGGGTTAGATTTGTAACTGATTTTACGACAGAGTTAAAGAGGAAAAATTTTGAAAAATGAAAAAAAAAGTGAACGTTAAATAGAAAAATTAATTTGAGTGTAAAAAATTGTTTCAAATACAAAAGAATGTGTTGTGATTTCGTTTTTCACGTTCTGCACCTGAAAAGTTCTTTACTATAAATGAAATTAAATAATTATAATAAAAATCATTTAAAAATTAATTTGTTAAGTAACTTTCTTTCTGGTTTCTTCGAGGAAAATTCATTATGACATGACAATTAAATTTACTTTATCCCAAAAAACATTAAATGTTATGAAAAGGAGTGGTCGATCATAAAACTTGTAATTTTTATTTGAATAGGGGTTTATATTTATGTACAGTTGATGATCACATCTTTTTGCGTTTAAAAGAAAAGTTCTTAAAGATAAATTTATCAATTTATAACATCAACAAAAGAAATTGTTGTATTACAGTATTATTACGAAAAACCAACCGGCATTCAGGCTCATGAAAATTTCCTAATAACTACCCCATTTCCTTTCCTTGCATCTGCAAGTGGTTGTTTTACTCTCATCTGCGGACACTCCCGACAAACGGATTCAGTGCTTTCACAGCTTACTTACCCGCAGTTTTACTCTATAGTAAGAAATTGAAATAATAGGCACAGCGCACCTCCTCCGGAAGGTGTTGTGAAAAACTCACATTAATCGGTACGTTCCTGAGGATTCTGGTTGCGTCCTGGAACATACCGGTAACTAGGTTCCGACCAACATAATAAGGTGTCGTGAGATTGAAGAAAAAAAAATACATATTTGACTTATTTTACAAATAAAATTTATCAAATTTTCTTACATTTTGCATTTTTACAAGGCCATAAATGTACTGCATGACGTACAGAAATTTTGGTTAACTTATCCAATTATCATATGCTAAATATTTCACAAAAATGAGCTACTAAATAGATAAATAAATAATTGGGTAATTAAATTAATAATACATTCACACTAATAAATAAATAAATACTTCACTGATAAATAAATTAATACATTACATTCACCTATAAATACCGAAAGTATTTATCCGAGGAGCCTTATAAAATTTTAGTTGCACCTATCCAAGTACTATGTAGATAAATATTACATGAAAATAATTTAATAAATAAATGATCACACTATCTGTACACTACAAATAACAAAAAGAGGAAATACATAAACACCATCACATCACACCATATAAAAATTCTATATTATTTCTTCGTTCTTCCTGTTTACTTCGTTTAGGAACCCTGCCATTCTCTTCAACTCGTTCTTTCCTCCCCAATATTCCTCCCACTGCTCCCCCATCCTCCACTTTTTCTTTGTTTGCCGTGTTCCTTGGCAGTCTTTTATCCAGTGTAGGAAGCTCTCGGTTCCATTGCATAGTATACAGACTCTTTCTCTTTTTGCATTCTTCGGGGTTTTCCATCTTTGGGTTCCAAGCCTGAAGTGTGCAATTGCTTTCCTTTTTTCTAGTCTTAGAATTTTTGTGTATGTTTCTCCTTTACTGCTTCTGCCCATCATTCTTATTGTCTCTAGGCTGCTTTTTGTCTTGATTTCTTCTTCTTCTCTTTTTTAAATTTTTCTTAAATATCTTTTACTTTTTTATCCGGTATTTGTATTTGCTCCAATACTTTCTCTACTTCTGTCACAAAATTGTTCTGTTCTTTTTTTCTTTTACGTTCTTCTAAGCGTTTTCTTTGCGGTTCTTTTTCATTGTTTTCTCGTATTTTTATGTAACAATTTATTCTTCTTATCCTGGCTTTATTGGATGTTTTTGTCCATCCATTTGCAAGTGCACTTATTACTCTGTCTAATTCTTCTGCTTTTTTTGTCAGGCCCTAAACTTCTGCTCCGTATAGCATGGCTGGCTCTATTTGTGAAGGTTTTTTCTATAAAATCTGTTGGTTTTTCACCGTATTTACGAGGCGTGTTTTTTAAATAAGTACCGTTTTGGCACATCGCGGCCGCAGCGCTGCGGTTGGAGTTTTTTGCATGTGGACTGGGTACCTACATGTGTTGCTTACGCACTGACGCCATTACAGTCTGATTCTTTCTTGTTTATGTAGTGTGCTAAGTGTTTAAGATAGCTCCGATAATCTTGAGTCCCGCCGACTTTGAAATACGGGCTCTTATAAGATTTCTTAGTGCTAAAGTCCTAAAATCGATCGATATTCATCGTAAGATCGTTGCAGTTTACGGAGAAAACATTATGAGTGATGGAATAGTAAGAAAGTGGGTGACAGCATTTAAAGGTGACGAACAAATGTGCATGATGAACAACGGAATGGGCGTCCTTCGCTCGTTAATGAAAATTTGGTGCAGGAAGTGGACGATAAAAGACGCTTTACGGTTTTGTCCTTGCGGGATGACTTTCCTAATGTTTCTCTGTACGAAGTCAAAACAGTTGTGAGAGAGTGGTTAACAAGTCAGGCGGTAGACTTCTATGAGAAGGGCATCCAAAAACTGGTACAACGTTGTGACAAGTGCCTCAATATTGGCGGAAACTATGTTGAAAAGTAGATTAAGGTACAGGCTTTCGTGTTAAAATAAAATTATTGACGTATCTTAGCACGTCTTTATTCAATTTCAAAACGGTACTTATAACGACGTGGTATATAAATTGTCGCTTCCTAAGCCGCTAAACAAAAAATCTCACATAAAATAAAATTAAAAGAAAACAAAAGAAATGCGGCGCAAGCAGAAACAGGACAAAAGAAAAAAACTTAGACGAGTCTCGAAGCTCCCGGAAACTACGAGAACTCTCTCTCACGTAAAGCTTATGGGAAGACAAGCTTCTATAAAATTCGAGGAAGTTCGAGTACGACTTTCCGGAAGCTTCGAGACTATTCTTAGCTTAGGTGAAGATATATAAAAGAGGTCGCACTTCGCCGGGTAGTCAGTCTTGAATGAAATGTGTTCATGTGAACAATAAGTTGGTTGTCAATAAACGTATTTATAGTGAAGATGGAGTTTTTAATCAACAACATCATCCCACATAAATATTTTCTTACTTCTGTTAGTGCTCTTTCGCCTTTCTCAACAGCGGTCGGATATAAGAAGTTAAGAATCAATGATAAATGGATGAAATGGGAAGAAATCAAAAACCAAGAAGAGTGGCAACTAATAACCGTGTCGGGACCAGGTTGCGTCGTTGTAAATGGACGAATGAAAGACAACACTAATCCCGAACGAATTTGTATATTGATATATAAATTGTACAATAATTATAATTTAGAATATGAATCGAAAATGTAAGGATCTTGATTGTGTGGAGCTCCGGGACTGACTGAATTTGGTTTCGGTTTTCTTCTGCTTCTTTCCACTGTGCCATTCCGGAATGCGGAATGTGGCGAACGCCACAACCGAAAAGAGTAACTACGTAATCGAACTAATTAGAAATGAAGACTAAGAACAGAAACGTGCCAGAATCTTGCGTTCCATGCGTTTCCCTGCCTGCTGCGTTCTATGGAACACCAGTAGGCTGAATAGCAAAATGCAGGACTAGGATATATCGAGCTATTTTGGAACTTTGACGCCATCCTGCTGACAGAAACTTGCTGCAAAAAAGAGAACTGCCCAGAAATGAGAGGGTGCATTGGGTATGACAAAAGCGGACAGAAAAAGTACAAGAAAGGAAGAACACCTGGAGGAATAGCTATAAACGCCAAGAAAGAGGTAGCAATAAAAAACTTGCGTATTGAAAATCTAATGAACAAAGGGCTGTGGATAAAGATGTATTTGAGATCAAGAAAGTTGACAGCCGTAGCTTATCGTTCCCCTGCTCAGACGAATGCGGACTCTGATCTATTCTTCGACAATCTAGCAAAAGAAATGGAAAGCATGACAATGAAACATCCGATTGCAGACATAATAATAGCAGCAGATCTTAATAGCAGAATAGGAACAATAGAACAGACACAGGAAATATCGACCTACGAGTTAAAGATGCACAAAACCAATAATCTAGAAACACTTTATTATGAACAGCTGCCAGAAAGAAGAAATAGGGACAAAGTATTAAGGCTCTAAGGAAAAAAAACTGATCAGATTTTGTGAACAAAACGATCACATTATCATGAATGGCAGAACTGAAAACGATAAAGAAGGCGAATTCACCTATACCTCCTGTAGAGGCTGCAGTACAATCAACCTTGTACCCAGTCCCTTGATAGCCAGTGGAATCAACCTAAAAGTGGAGGCAAGAACTGAATCCGACCACTTACCTGTGACATTTGAAATCCTTCTAAAGAAGGAGTATAGAAAGGGAGAGGAAAGCAATGAAGTCACATACGATTTATACTGTAAAGGAATGGATGTTTTGTTGCTTGAATATGATTAGCCTGTAGACGTGGTTTGATTCTATGTCGTTTATTCTATACGCTGATCATACATGTTGTTTTTGCAAGTGCTTCAGACAATCTGTCGCTGGCCTTTTGGGCCATTAGCTATTTACCTACCTATTTTCCGTTTATTAGGTATGTGCTGATCACGCACGGCTGGGTCAGCACCTTCGTAGACTACGAGAGCTTGTTTGGTCAGTGGCGGATCCACGCCACTATAATACAGATGGGTCGAAAAGGAGAGTGAAGAATCCCTCAGGAGGGTGGCAGATGAAGTATCCAAAATTTTGCGCATAGGTGCCGACATGCAATAAAATGTGACAACGGAGGGGGCACTAGACCTGCTCAACCTGATGGTCAAAAGAGCAGCAACGAGAATGATGACCGGGAGAGAATACAACCCGGACAGAAAGAATCAATGGTTCGATGGTCAGTGGAGAAAGAAGAAAAAAGAAGTAGTCACGAAACTAAGGAGGTTTAGAGCATCCAGAGGAAGTGGTAATCTGGAAAACTATCTGTCGGAGTACAAAAATCTATGCAAAGAGAAAAAGAAACAAAGAGCGCAAGAAACGCTAAGACAAATAGTCACAGCAGTGAAACAGAGAAACACCAAAAGATTTTAGAGTCTGCTAGGAGCGAAAAGGAATAAAGGAGGCATCAGTATTAATACTGAAGCAGAGATATGGACGAATCATTTCAGAGCCATTGGATGTGGAGGAGGTGCATCAGTTCCCTTCTAGCAATGCTAACCCGAAGTTTGACGAAGTCCTGGACAAGAATATTAAGGAAGAGGAGATGAAGATCATAAGGAAACTGAACCGTTCCCACCCAACATGCTATATAGCTTTTACTCCTCCCTTTTAAATTATCTACATCCATGCTAAACCTGATAGTAGTTATAAAAAATTTCAAATTCATGGTGGCTCAAGAGATGAGGCTGAAGGAAAGGCACACACCATTAAAGTAGTGTAAAAATTAATGGAAGAGAGGCTGGATCAGGGACATGCAGTTCTCAATTCTTATGCCCTGGCAGTGGAAGTTTTAAATTAAAACACATGCTGCACAGATACACTAAAGAAGTTGAGAATTGGTGCTCCATATGACCTGGCCAATGTAAACCTAAAAATAGAGGATAACATACCCCTTTTTCTGAATAGTGTCCACATAAGAAAATGTAAGGACAAATGGTTTTTATACATTTCAAAAGAGTTTGATGATGAACTCCAACTGGTCTCAAATAAAAGACAGCAAACTGTACTTAAACCAAAGTGTATGAAAAAAACTCTGAGATGGTATGGAAAGTTTTTATTCACATGTAACAAGTATGGTGAATAGCCATCATCTACTTAATATGTTCAGTGGTTTTAATATTGTTGTCCATCCTTTTTTTGGTATAACAGGAAGCAGAAGGAGGATTCAAACTCACAACTCTAACTTTCAAGTCAGGAACTTTAACTACTACACTAGGCCTCCTGCTAATAATAAGTTCAGTGGAACAAAATTAAGTTTGAACGATTACAGACTGAAAATATTAGCATCTTTGCTCCTGGAGGAAAATAAATCACTTTCATCACTGGTATTATCTAATCACAAACCCATTAAAATATGCAATACAAAAACAATACAAAGGGGTGGTAAAAAATTCACTGAGACTGTAAAAAGAATGTAGGAAATACAGAAAAAAGAAAATTGGTAAACCCATTATATATCAGTTCAATATGTGAGAAAGTAGCTCTAGTTATTGTGTCAAATGTTTTTTCAAATGCCATTAAAATTTTTAATATAATATTTAATATAATATTTTTTTAATTAATATTTTTTTTAAATAAAACTATTACATTTATTATATATATATCTCTATAATCTTCGGCATATAAATACATAGAATTTCATGTAAATTTGTTTAAAAAATAACCTTTTTCTTTATTATTACTGACATTATTAATTTAAAAATTTGCAAAATTATTATTATATGACATTAGCCATTATGCCACACTTTGCGCCGATTTGTGCTAATTGGCAACGATTATATAAATAAAATATTCGCTAAATTATTATTTTTTTTTAAACAACCGTTTGTAATTTACTATCTGTCTTTGTTTTTCTAAATGTTTTGAATTCATTGTCTACGTTTTTGTTTCCACTTGTTTCTGTAATTGTATAGTTGTAATAGATTTAATTTAAACTGCGTGTTCATGTTTTATTTAAACTTTTTCATTTAAAATAAAGATGGAATAATATTTTCGGTAAAAACGGACCAGTGTAATCGGCATACTATGCATTCTTTGCTGACGGTGCCGGATACACGAATCCGTGTGATAGGTTTATGTGGGGAAATATTCAACCAAAAAATAATAAAAAGAATTTAATTGGTAAGAAAGACACTTAGTACTATTGGAAACAAGAAAAAAAATACATTTTCCTAAAGCCAGTGAACGTTCCAAAAACCTATCTTATTGACATTGTTACCGCCATGAACAATTTTGTTTTCCTTTGGCATATTTAACTTCTCTATGAATTTTTTCTTTTGTTGCCATTTTTATATTATCAACAGTAACACAACACTATGGTGGAAGAGGTTATTATTTCGGGAAATAAACCGGCGAAAGTTAGTTATTCATTTATTTATTTTTTTAATTTGTCATTTACATATACGCTGTTGGAATTCTTGGAAATTAAATATTATTCCTTTTTAGGGTAAAACGGCTAGACCAAAACCCGTTTATTTTTGGTCTGTGGTTGATGTTCAAAAGTGGTTGAGAAGGCACTGCAGCGATTATTGTAACCTTTACTCAGAAAATTTCTTGCAACATGAAATAACTGGAAGGGCGTTAATTCGAATTAATGAAAATACCCTTTTGCGTATTGGAATTGAAAATTCTGCTCACAGAAGAGAAATTTGGAGAGAAATAATGAAACTTAGGCTAAAAACTGATATTATGGAAATTAGAGATTTAGAAATGCAGAATAATACTATGTATTTTGACTAGCTAATTATTTTCTTGGTTAACAGCTTACACATGATTTTGTTATGACCAAATGTATTCAAATGAATAATATTTATGTGTGTTTGTTGTACCTTCTCCTTGTCTAGTTTATAAAGGATAATTTTTGGTAAAATTTACTCCTTTAAAATATTTCATACTTATACATCATTTGAAAGTGAACACATCAAAATGAATGGCTGTTAAAATTAAAATGTGGTGCCCCATACACAATTGTTAATATTATCAACTATGTTAATAATATACTTGATTTTTTTCCTTGTGTTTTCATAATAAATAGTTTGCATATTAATATAAACATCTAAAATTAGTGTGTCAGGTTGTTAAGTTACTGTTATAATTCAGTTTTAACCTTGTTTTTCACCCCACTGGGTATAACAGGATACAGGAAGAGGATTTGAACTCATTACTATCAAGTCTTAATCTGGCACTTTACCACTAGACTACAAACCTCACATTATGTTACTAGGTTGTTGCAGTATGTTAAAAAGGCAGGTAAGAAAATTTGTTGGTGTGTTTGAATTAAAATCTACACCATGATTTTGGCTTGATCCTAAACTTGACATTTTTGGTATCAGTTGTTTTCTTTGTGATAAAAATTTATCCAGATTTTATGACTAAAAATAATAATTTTTAAGCACATTTAATCAATAAAAAAAATTTATTTTTGTTTTTAATTTTTTATGAATAAATGATCCTTTTATTAATGTGAAAGAATCAATATACTTTGGAGTAAGCTAAAGTCCAAAATATCCCTTTATAATAAGTCTGTTGTTTATACTCAAAATTGCAAATCTATTTTCAAAATTAAAATTGACACAGTGGTATTATCATAAGTGTCCAGGCGCAATTTTTGCAGAAAATAAATTTCTTTTTTGTTAAAATAATGAATTGTGTATGGAATAAATATGAAATTTCCAAATACTCGACGTAAATAATGCAGCCATTACAATATATTGAGTAAGAATCTAATTTTCAAGTTATATGGAAATATGTACAGATTTTTTGGTTTTTTACAAGCCGCGTAGTTGATATTTCCGGCCGGTCACTCAGCATGGCAAAACACGATACGCACAAAACAAGCTGAATTCAGAGAGAATATTTTTATCGGTTTTTTCTCTCTGAATTTTCTTCTCTGTGAATTCGGTTTGTTTTGTGCGTATCGTGTTTTGCAGTGCTGAGTGACCGTCCGGAAATATCAACTACGTGGCTTGTAAAAACCAAAAAATCTCCACATATTGTCTACAGCTTGACAATGAGCGGCCACGAAAGCCTACGTAACATTATTAAGAATCAAATTTTGATGAACAAGTTGCATAATTTTAAATATGAGCCCTTTGGTTTTACTTAAACTTATTTTCAAAGTTTAAACAGGTGACTTAAACTTAATTTTTTAATGAATCGTATGAATTTTGAAATATAAAACTTCATCTAATTGTGTTCTCCAATACAAACTATAATTTCAAAAGTTTCTCAGCTCTAAATTTTCATGGTGATTGATTTTTTTTTTCCATACAACCCAAAAGCAGTCCTTATTTTTAATTAATTCAAAAGGTTACCTGATTGTTATATTTTATAAATTTTCTAGTTAATAAGCTGGTCCTTTTTTTTTTTTTAATATTTAAATCCCATTAAGAGGCTGCCAAAACAGAGAGTTTCGAAAGAGACAACGTTAAGATCCGAAATTGGGTGTAATGGTGGATTATTCAAGACTTTTGAGCAGTGTATTTCTACAAGACAATTCGTTCCGATTTGTTTGTAACAGAAAAATTTGGTATCCACACTACCTTTCAAAATATATAGAAATAATTTAAATGGTAAAAACTTAAAACCAATATTTATCAACAAAATATTTCTTTAAACGGCCGTAAAAGAAACAGGTAGTTTAAAGAATTAAATTTCCTTTCTTCTGAGTCAATAATTAAAGAAAAAAACCGAAACAAAGCTATACGACGCGTTTACAATTATACTTATCTTTTCTTTCCAAATTTAGTCGGAATGAATTGGCTAAACTATAGGTTTTCATTTCAATTTCCACCCCTTAGAGATCGCTCAGGCCTCTCAAGTTAAAAATTAATCGGCAATACAGCCCAATCACTTTAAAAGTTCTAGAAAGAATACCTCGGGAATCAGTATTTAGGAAAACAAATAATATAAGACTGATTCTGAAAATCTAGTGAGATCTTATTCGGCATCTTTTCTCTGCCCAGATCTTCTAGATGTCTTCACTATCTTAGACAGAGGTTCATCGCTAGAATCTTCTTCGTCTTCCAACCTTCTGTACTTTCTTTTCTTAGAGACCTCCTCTGTTTTGCTCCTCCGACAAGTTCTCGTATTTGCTAAAGGTTGGTCATCCTCTTCGTCTGATTCTTCTGAAAATAACCTTCTTGACCTTTTTGTTTTCTCAATTTTCTCCTTCGGCTTGCAACCGAGACAGAACCAATCGCCTTTTGGAATGCTCGTTAATTTTGGTTTTAAACAATACACATGGAATCCCCGATCGCAACTATCACAAAGCAGCATGTTTTCACCATCGCCTCCTCTTCGGCAGACTTTGCACCTAGCGTTTAAAGCTGATTTGTTCCATTGAATGCTATTTTCTAGAGTCGCTATGTGTAAGTAAATCTGAGCAAAGCTGGTGGAGGACACCAGTGACGATTCCCATCTTTCCATTGCAGTCAACTTTTCCTTCTTTTTTTCCTCGTTTAAAAGTGGTTTTTGCAAGTATTTGGGCTCGACAGATCTGGCTATTTGTAAAACAGCACTTGCCAAATCTTTTACGACCTGATTTTGGTCCGCTTTTACAGCAAGGATATCTTGTTCGGAATTACTATCCATGGAGCACGGAGTATCCGGTCTGCTTATATCATCTTCTTTTGGCTTATCTAAACTTTTTTCTCTCTTTATGGGGTATTTATGCCAGATCAGGTTATCATCCTGATTATCGTAGCTTCTATTTTCAATTGCTTCTCTCCAAACTTTTCGGTTTTTTACTTTCAGCGAGCCAAGTCCTCCGCAATAAATCTTTTCTTCCGTGTCCAAGATAAGTTCTCGAATATATAGTTCTAAGATTTCCTGGATAGGAGTTCCTGGGGGATATTTTAAATTGGCGTTTTCATAACCTTTTTGACTTCTGGTGTTTTTAACAACAGCTGTGGATCCATTTAAATCTAGTGCGAACCTGTTCAACAGATGCACAGGACACTGTCCCAATCTCGGTATTATGTTGTCCTTACATTCAATGAGAGCTTTCCTCAATCTATGTTCTCTGTAACCTCTTTTGTTGAGGCAGTTGGTCAACTCTTCGATATCACTCTCTTTATGATAAAAAAGCCATTGGGTACGATTTTTTTTTCGACAATGTACGGTGCAAGTTTCTTCGTTTGCCGTGCACAATAAACTCGTCGAAAACTTGTTCTCATCTTCGTCTTTGACCGGAGAAACCGCTTTCAGGTTTAAAGTGTTTGTCAAATCGTTCGATTCACTTAAAAGCTTTTTCTTGGGGCTTGCAACTGGGTGGCTCGAATTCCCCTCATTTTCCTTATCGCTGCCACAATTCCTTTCTTCTTCAAATAGTTTCTTCACATACGACATGGTATCCTCCTCTAGATTCGCCAAATTTCTGTTGGTCGGCGTTGGCTCCGGCAAGCAAGATCCTGGCCACTCTTCATTATCTTCAACAAATAATCCTCCCAGAGTCGTAAATATCCAAAACTTTCGGTAGCTTCTGTCTAAACCTAAAGGTACGATCTGACTTTCCATTGCCGCCTTTTGAAGGTCAATTGTTCTCCTGTGAAATTCTGCCTTTTTCCGGTTCGCTTCTTTTACTCCTTTCAATTTCCTCTCTTCTGTTTCTTCAGGAATCACTTCACCTTTTTCTTTGGCTTCTTTCTTCTCTTTTAACTTCTGAGCGATTATTTCTTTTTCTTTTCTCGCTTCTGCTATTTGATCGTTTTTAAGTTCGTTTTTGCTCGTTTTCACTTTTTCGTAGCGTTCGTCAATGATGTCTCTTAATTCTGCATAAGTAAGGATTTGATTAATTAGGCAGGACAGAATCTTGATCTTATCACCTATTGGCAATTCTGCGACGCTTTTAACAGCCAGGAACCTGAGAATATGAGGCTCCTTCAATCGGAGCATCAAGCACGGATCGTCGGTACTCGTGTAACCTCCACGTTCTTGGTATCGCCATTTAGCACTTCGATCCCCTGCTCTCCCACCAGATGACAACAAATGTAGTCGTAAAACTTCTGACACTGTGATGGCATCAAGTGACAATTTGTTTAATGGTACTCCATGATGTATTCTGCTCCAGCTAGCAGCAATTGTTGCTAATTTTATGGCTTCTGCGGTGGTAATGTCCCCACTTTCGTCAATTTCCAAGTCCCCTGAGAAATGATAGTCGGTACTCTGAATTTCATCATCTTCTTGCTCTTGTAAATTAAACAAAGTGGTCAGTAAAAGTTGCAGAAGATCACAAAAAGGCCCGGCTATTTCGACGTCGACCAAAGCCCGTTCAACTATGTCAAACTTAAGTCCAAACGGAAAATAGTCTTTAACTTTAAGGACTTCCCTAAAACTTGAGAAAAACTCCATGATCATGACCACATCTCCAAAATACTTATTAGGAACTCGACAATCAATAGGGCAAGCAGCCGGCAAGTCTTTCAAATCTTCACACTCCAAATCTTCCCTCTTTCTCTGCCACTCTTTGACGAAAGTGGCTAATTTCGCCTTTTCCTCCTTCTCCTGCTCTCTCTTCTTCTTCAATTCCTCTAGTTTTCTCGCTTTGTCCTCCAACGCCTGCTGCTTCATAAGATCCTTCCGAGTTTGCTCCACTACTTTATTAATTGTATCTTGGTACTTTTTGTGAATCATCTTAACGTTTTCAGGTGTTCTCTTGCTCCCATCCGTTTTCTTTTGAAAGGTTTTTTTTGAAGGTTCGCAGTGTTTCAACTTGCTTTTCTCTGTCTTTTTAGTTAAATACATTTCAATACTTTGTTGGTTGAATTTAGATTCGATGGCGGGGGGATCTTCGAATTCAGGAGGATCTCCCACAAACATGTGCGAAAATAATATGCTGGAAATGCTGTATTTGTTTAAAATATTGCTTTGTATGCGCCATCTGTCCTTTTTCAGTTCTGCAAATTGTCTTAAATAAATTCGATTTTTCTCCTTTGTGTAAACACTTTTAATTCGTCGAACTTTATCTCCTGGAAGAATTCGAACTTCCGTTATTCCTGATTCGCAGTCATCATCTAATTGTTCCACTTCATACTTATATAAAGGCCCGGGATAAGGCCGATCGCTAATGGGTCCAGAAATGTTATGTTTTCTCTTATATTCGTCCACTTCTTCTACACTGGGCAATATAACTTGTAAAATGTGTCCAAACACCCAAATCCCATCGAAGCACACTTCAACGGATTCACCGAGAAAATAACGATCTTTGGCGAAATTAAAGACATCGTTTACTAAATCACTAAAATTCCTGCGGTTCGTTTTCGATGCTAAGTACAAAATGGGAGTTCGAAGCTCTAATGGAAAATCTTTAATCGATTTTAAAGCATTTTGCTCTGAAACCAAAGCTTCTTGATACGTCAAATTCGATTTTCCCGTTATAGAGCAAGTCCATATCAAGGAATTACAGGAAATAACTCTTTGACAATATTCTTCATAGTCTTCAAAAATTTCATTGGTGCACTTGCAAAAAAAAACCTCAGCATCATCTTTAAGTTTTCTGTTGTATCGGTGCAACTCAAGAGGTTTCTTATTAAGCAAAGGCATTTTTTCTATTTAAATGTCCTAAAATCCTTTCAGTTTCATGAAGTTTCTCTGATCATTTGTTTATAAAGAAGTCTGAAAAACAAATCAAAATAAAAGATTAGCTGTTTTATTGTTTCCTGATTCTTAAGGTTAAAACACTGGTCTCTTCCCTAGATTTTAGCTCCTTAAAAGCCAGACCAATTACTTAAGTTAATATCTTGTTAGTGACAAATGAGAGTTAAATAAGGAGGGAAAAAAATTCAGTTTTTTGGAGTGCACTATTTGAAACTGGTAAATAAGTCATCTGTCTTGACATCACCTTAATTAAAATTCTTTTTATTAGCTAAATGTTGGGCTCTTAAATTCCAAATAAAAAAAATAAGTTAAATTCAGGACACTATGATAAATCAAACTTGAGTAACACATTTTTGAGTCTGAAACAAACAAATTACTGGGACAAAAGAAATTTTGTTTTTATCTACAGAAAATAGCCTTAATACTTATTTTAAGCAAAACTGACCATTTAATACATTTACAAGGTGATTTCAATGTCATTTCAACTATTTTTAAACTTTATTTTAGTTATATTTTTAATTAGCGAAACACTGTATGGCCAAGAAAAAAATTTATACTTTAATAAGACCAAAATGCATAAGAACTTAAGTAATAAACTTACAGAAGAATGACTTCTTTTAAATAAAAAATAATGCAATTACTTTACATATGAAAGTCAATTACTAAAATGAGAAAAAATTTTACAACAAACACAGGTTTAGTTACACATTTCATTTGGTCACCTTGCAGGATGTAATATGCATTGTTTCTTAAATTTAACTTGCAAACCACTGTTTATAAATTGAATCAGGTACCCTTAAAAATGCAGAGACCATATTGAATGAATCTATCAAATTGAATCTATTTTCTATACTAAATTAATTGATGAATGTAATACAAAATTCTAATCATGAGTTTCAATGGTGAAAACCGACCCATAAGCCTACGTGGGAATGAAACTTTAAAAAAATTGTAATGATGTTTAATTTTTGCAAAAAATACAACAAAGAATATCCCAAATTATGGTAAAAACTTGGGGAGGGCAAACCATACAGTAGTCACGTTAATTAACATAACGGGGTCGGAGTTTAATTGCGCCATGTACTTAAATTAACCTTTTGTTATTTAACAAAGATATTAATAACACTGCGTTGTATAAGAAAAGCCAGTCATCGTGTAAAGTATCCGCATTATTTTAGAAATTTGTTTACATGTAATACACAATTATAGTGCACATATTTTTATTTGGCGGTAAAGGAATGAACGCTACATAGACACCTGCATTAAAAAAATATCAGTTAAGGCCACATTTTAAAATTAAAAGAAATAAATAAATCTTAACAGTATCTTTTACCTTGACCTCGATCGAAAAAGAGTAATTTTTGAATTTTCACTCTCGTCCTGGTAGACAATAAGTAAGGAAAGTACGTTTAAATATATGTGATTATAGTTTCAAGAAATTAAAAAATATTGGAATGACATTTTCGATGTTTTCGAAAAACACGCATACCAACATAAAATGTTAAAGAAAAGCCTCCGCGATTAGCACTTTATGATCCTGTTTTGTTTCCAAACGTTCTTAGTGTTCTGTTTTAAAAACTTGCTTAGCGATTGACTGGAGGTAAAAAACAACATTAATAATTTTACAAGTACAAATTTATATTTAAAAAAAAAAAATACAAATTAAAACTAGGCCGTCCATTTTAGACACCTCGTATCTAAGTGAGTCCCCAGACAAAGAATACAACAATATCTGGCACCACAAGGAATACAGGTATAGTTACTGGGAAAGCCACACACAGCACAAAAATGTCTTTCAGGTAGTTCTGATGGAGGCACTTGGGCTGTTATGTAATTTGGCTTTTCATAATTTGAATAACTTTCTTCTTCAACAAGTTGGTGAAAGGTTTTCCGATACCTGAAAATTAAATTGGCCTTAAAGTTGTTGTGACATTAATTTTTGAACAAGATAAAGCCTAAGCCTAAATACCTTTGCTTATAATATTCTGAACTTTTACTTTTTCTTCTTCTACGAGTCTTCAGATCCAAATTGTCATTAAATTTGGGTAGTTTTTTGCTCATAACCAAATCAGCATGAGGATCATTATGAAAATTGTCCTGCTCCAATGCTTCAACAGCTTTTCTTGCCCTCCTCTTTCTAGATGCTTCATCAAGAACTCTTTTTTGGTTGCTGTCCTTTAGTCTCCCTGATTCTCTAGTGAGTCCTTTAGTCATGATTTACTTGTCTGTTAATGGAGCACTAATCTGGTCAATTAAATCATCAACTTTTGTTTGCAATATGTCCAAAATCTCAGAGGAAATAAACAAATGAGTATCATCTAAATCTTGAATGATGAATTTTTTCCCCAGTGCCAAAGTTTCATCTAAGTGCAGTAAAAACTGTTTCATTGCTTGGTCACTGAAAAAAAAATTAATACAATTTTTATTCATTTTTCTTTAATAATAATAGTAATAGTAATAATAATAATAATAATAATTTTTTTTCCCTCCCGACTACTCCATCGGGATAGGAGCGTTTATTCACAAAAAATTTATTTACATAGTTTTTTGTACACAAATAGACTGTAAGTCTCTATTGGTGCTTACATAATACTGTAATAATAATAATAATAATAATAATAATAATAATACAAATACCAACAGGTTCTGACAAATACAATCTGGTGTCATTAGATTGGAGAAAAAATAATAATGTGATTCTTGTATTTATTTTTACTTTTTAATCTATTGAAGGAAAGTAAACTATAAAATGTCAAAGAAAAAAGGAGTCAGTGCAGAAGAAAAACGAATCCGCATGTTACAGATTTTTCATGAAAAAAAAGATTTTTTCCAATTAAAAGAACTTGAAAAAATTGCTCCAAAAGAAAAGGGTATAATTGTCCAGTCAGTCAAAGATGTTGTTCAGTCATTAGTCGATGATGGCTTAGTTGAAACAGACAAAATTGGAACTTCTGTGTATTATTGGGCTTATCCAGGCAAAGCAATTAACACAAGGAAAAGAAAACTAAATGAACTTGACTGTAAATTAAATGAAATTAAAAGAAAAATCCAAAAAACAAAAAAGGATATAGAAAAGGCAAAATTAGGTAAAGAGGATTGCATAGAAAGGCAAAATGTATTTACAAAAATTAAAGAGCTAAAAAAGAAAAGATGTGAGCTACAAACTGCATTAAAAATACATGAAGATTATAATCCAGAAGTTTTTGAGAAAATGAAAAATGATTTAAAGGTCAGTTGGGTACATTACACAATATTTAAATTTTTCAACCTCACACTATGCTAAAACTACTCCAGTTAAGTTAAAATTTATTTGCAATATTACAATTATCTGAAAAAGCTGGCTATATATATATAGATTTTTGTGTATTGATGCATATGTCACAGGGAAATGGTGAAATTTTATTAAATGATGATGAGATCTACTTTTGTGATATCTTCTATAAATCCCTTCTTATGGACCAGAGTCAAAAGGGCAACCATATTGGTGTTTTTATTGCAGATGACAAAGGAGGCTATAAATCAATGGACTGACAATATTTTTGCAGTGAAGTCTTGGTGTAAAAACAAATTCATGATAGAAGATGACTTGCTTAACAATCAGTTTGGGATTTCACCTGATATGGATTATGTTAACTGATCATGCACTTTAATTCAATATGTTCATGTTTTATTTTAAGTTTCTTGATTTCTTCAACCCTTGCTTGTTTAAGCTATTACTTAATACTTTATTCACTAAAAATCTATAAAATAATTTTGGTTGTTTTTATAAATATTTTTTTACGCAAAATCTAAGCATATCAGTCATTGTGAAAGAGGTAAATCTTTAATACAAGACAAAAATTTTCTACAGGAAGAAACCTCATTCGAAACTGTTAAAAAGACAACATCTGACCATATAAATAGATCGGGAGGTTATTGTAATTATAAAAATGAAATAATTTTGATTTTATAATGAATATAACAATATTACAATCATATGTAAATTATCATTTATACAAAAAATTACACAAAAATGGCCGTGACAGGCGATTAAAATCGACTAAAGCACAAAATTTATACAATAAGTTGAAAAAAAAAATTTCATTATAAGCACTAACCATTCTACTAGAAATCCTTTCATCACATGAACCATTATATTAAGAAACACTAATCCTTCCTCAAAAAATCACATACAACAAAATAAGCTAAACAAAAAAATTGCAATGAAAAAGAAGCCATAGAAACAAATATGAAATTGTGATCCATAGAGTAAACAGACTTTGATGAATTTTGTTTGGAATACTAAACGCCACGTTAAAATTTTATTTTATAACTTAGGGAAGGTCATTATGGTTCTTTGAACGATTTTGTATAAATTCTTTTATTAAATTCAGAGTGTCATTATATGTTTTGGTCCACTAATTGTGTTTAAATTCTGCATAAGTTTTTAAGTGAAAAAGTGCAAAGTCCATTTTTAACTGTTTTCTTTTATATTTTAAACGTGAAATTTACAACTCATTTAGGTTTTGTAAAATTTTTATAATGGCTAATTCCTTTATCAGTAGAAGATTTTTTTCGTCAAGTAGTTCCTGCTTCAGTAATGTTTTCAATCATATTACAATTATCGGCGGAGGTCTTATGGGTTCCGGTATAGCTCAGGTATGTAGGCCAGATTTGTTTAGCATCCTAGTAGACTGAGGCACTAGCTTGACTTTAAAAGGATTTCAATTAAAAATAAAGTAAAACTTTCTTCAGTTATGTCAGAATCAAATATTATCATAATTAGTTGTAAGTACCTGTAAAGAATATTTCTAGAAACGATTTTTAGCCCTTTGAACTTACAAAAGTCTTGCAATTAAGCTTGTAAATAATTATCTATGTTTTTTTTACTTTTCTTTGTCTACTTATTTTTTAGCCTCATACTGAAGTAATGTTCGTATAATTACTATATTTGTATCAGAACATAATTTAAAATAATTTGTTTGTATCAAGAATGAATGTTTCTCTGCTTTATCACTTCAATCTCTGCGAAATCACTTCAAACTTTATGACAGACAGTAGTAAATTATTGTTTTTTATTACATGTTTGATCTGTGTTTTATTGTCATCATAAAATAATTATTTTAATTTAGACCTAAATAAAACTTTTTGGCAATTCCAATTTATTTATGAAGCCACTTGTACAAATCTTGGAGTGATATAAAATTAGTATGTTCCATTATTTTACTCCATGATAATATTTAATGACAAAAGATAAATTTTTTTCAAATTTTCTTTGTTACTTTTCAGTTTTTATTAAGCCAGGTTCATTTCATGTATAAGGGATTGCATCCCTTTTTTGGGTATAATGGTATATGGGTTTAATATAAGGTATTTTTATTGTACCTAATAATATATTAAATATTTTTCCCTCTGTAATAAAACATTATTACGAAAGGTTTGACTTTATATGAGTTTTGTTTCTAAAATATATGCTTTATTACAATGTTATTGAAAACGTTAGTATAAATCCTTTAGTGTATGGTTAAATACTTTATTCCTGAGGTTCTGCGAAAAAGAAAAAAAATGACAACAGTTCATTTAGAGTTTTGGTGAGTGTTGGTTGTACAGCGTCCTGCCATCAACAGCGTTTTTTATAAATTACATAACAAAACTGCTGATTTTAGGTAACTGCTCAGTCAGGCATGGATGTTACAATTGTAGAGGTTGATGAAGAAGCAGTTAAGAAGTCTGATGCAAACATTAAGAAAAATATTCAAAGGGTGGCAAAAAAATTGTTTCAAAACTCCGCGGCAGATGCGGAAAAATACATTGCCGAATCAGTGGGAAGACTGAAAATTTCTTCGAACCTAGAAGAAGCTGTGGCAAAAACTGATTTGGTCGTTGAAGCCATCGTGGAAAATATAGAAGCCAAACATTCGTTATTTTCTAGAATTGATTCCATCGCACCAGAACATACCATCTTTGCTTCCAATACTTCTTCCCTTCCTATCACCGAAATTGCAGTCGTCACAAACCGAAAAGATAGGTTTGGTGGCCTACATTTTTTTAATCCCGTGCCCGTTATGAAATTACTTGAGGTTATTCGAACAAAAGATACATCTGATGAAACTTATCAGAAAATGTTGGCTTGGGGAAAAGCCATCGGTAAAACAACGATTACATGTAAGGACACACCCGGGTTCGTCGTTAATAGGTTATTGGTGCCTTATTTGGCTGAGGCTGCCAGAATGTTAGAAAGGGGCGACGCTACTGCTAAAGACATTGATATAGCTATGAAACTGGGAGCTGGCTATCCTATGGGACCTTTGGAATTGTTAGATTATGTGGGTCTGGATACCACAAAATTTATTTTAGACGGTAGGTTTCATTTTGTCATCTTTCAGTTATTTACTGTAATCGTAAGAAAGTTCTTTAGCTTCTCAAAAGAGCCATACTGACGAGGTTTCGAAAGTGATTTCTTTACGGTCAAATACCCTCTGAAATTTCTGCAGTGTATAGATAGCTCGATTTTGGACGCCTCAAAATTTACTTTTACATTCATCGGTAATCTATACGTTTTTACGAAAAATTTGAAAACATATTTCATTATTTTACCAAAGTTTCCATTATCCTGAACACTACTTATGTCTACTCGTCAATTTGAACTGATTGAACGGCGTTTTGCCACTATTTCTTTGCTGGAATGTGGAATGTCATTAAAACGTTAAAAAACATTTTTTTTTCCTTTTCCTTTTTTCAGGTTGGCACAAGAAGTATCCGGGTAACCCACTTTTTTCCCCGGTAGGCTTACTGGAAAAGTTGGTTTCCGAGGGTAAACTTGGAAAGAAATCAGGGGAAGGGTTCTACAGTTACAAGAAGTAAATTTTATTCTCTTTGATAATTTTTTTTAATGAAAATATCGGTATGATAAAATGATTAGAGTAGAAGTTATTGCAATAAAAATTATTGTTTTTGAATAGGAATTTTGGAAATGTACCATTTGCTATTCATTCACCTTACTTTCAACCCATGCCTACACCCAATTCACAACAACCAATTCCCAATCCTACCCAGTCTCCAGTGGAAGCCCCCGTTGAAAAGGACCGACCTAGTAACGAAAAAGTTAAAAAGTTGAAAAATGACGTCGCAGGACCTGTCGAAAATATAGACGATTCGCCAAAAAAGGCTAAGATAGAAAGACTTGAGAAATTGAAAAGAATGGAGAAATTGAGAAGTTTGGAAAGGTGGAAGAATTCTGAGGAGTTTGTTAGATCAGAAAGGGAAAAACATAATTTTGAAATTTTGAAAAAGAATCATGATTTAAAGAAAGGGAGAAATTCAGACTATTATGTAAGTCAGGACGTGTTTAAACCTTGGGAAAAAGTAAAAAATTTGAAAGATTTCTTTAATTACGAAAGGAAAAGGATTATTTAGAAATCAAAGATTATGGCTGAGCAAAAATTGACAAGTGTAATTATACCCATTTTAAGTAAATACGTTAGAAAAATTTTCAAATATCTAGTCTTCATTTGAAAAAAAAATTAACAAAAACTAAATTTTTAAGTGACGAAAAAAAGTAAATTAGTCAAAAACAAATTGAGTCCACGAATTTTAAAAAAGAAAATGAAATTTTTGTATTTGAGAAACTTGGGATAATGAACAAAAAGTAAAGTGTATCAAAAGATTTAAATGTATCAAAATTCAAAAGATTTTGAATGTATCAAAATGAAAGAAAAGTATAAAATTGGAAAAAATTAACTTCAATAAATGTGAATGATCTAAAATTTACCGAAAAAAAAACTAGTTGGAGTTAAATTTGAATTAATTGACTCGTAGTAAAGTTCGACGTCACAAAAATTTAAGAAGAAAAAAGGGGAAATGATCAAATTTTACAGATTTCAAATCGACCAATCAGTTATTTTTGATTTTTGTAATAAGAAAATTAGTGAAAAATACTATGTAAAAGAAAGTAATTAGAAACGATATATATTTCAAAGATGGACTAATGAAATATAACGCAATGCAGGGAAATTGTTTGAGTATTATTTTTATTAGGTGTTTAGATGTACAATAAAATTGTCTCTCTCTATCCGTGATCAGACGTTTCGTCTATTTTAATGTGGAAGGCACCCGCGATAAAATGTCAATAGTTTCAGATATTTTAGAAGATGTGTTCTTTTGCCGGTTACTTGAAACCCAACCTTCAACCACCGAAGATGCCAATATGTGACAAAGAAGAGGAGTCAGGTTAAAAAAATTCCAATTAAAAATTGTCTGCAACCATATAATCAAATAGTAATAGTAACAACACCTTGCATCTGGGAATAGTCGGAAAATCTATCATTGACAAATGTCATCTAAAGTCGTAATGTACAGATGGATAATAATAATGATGATAATAGCAATAATCAATATATCATCACTATTAATATATTTATAAAATGTCTGTCCTTTCTACGGATTTTTGAATCACAACTGAAGTATTTTTGTGACATTATCGAGTGTAATTTGAAATAATTTTTCATATAATATTTGATATCCTCTTCTTCCCTGTTTTTCGGTTCTCAAGGGTTTGACATTTTTTAGAACAGGGCCTAAATAGCAGAGTTTAAGTTAGGACTTCAGATTTGTGTGGTTCGCCTTGACCATCAACTTGATCTGTAGGCTCTCAGTCGAAGACACCAACTCAGGTTTGTGCTTTCCGGTCGGACCATCAGTAAGTACGGATCGACTGCGTCTTTCAGTTCTTTTCTGACATTCTTAGTTGTGGTTCTTCGACTTAAGAATTTTATTTACTTTACGCCGTTTATTGGCCCGTATTAATTTCTTTTATTTTCTACTTTTGTTATCTATCAAAGTGTGATGAAATTTAATCGGACTGCGATGAAGTAAGTCAGGTTGATTAGCTTTGGTAGAAATACCATAATACCATTTTGGAAGTCTTTGTAGCTTATCTCGTGATGAAAAATTTCTTGTGACACTTATTTTTTTTAGAACCGAAACCCCACCAAAAAGTATAGAGTACAAAAAAATTGCATTGAATCAAGGCTAAGCACGATCTGAGGTGACGTCATTTTGTCTTAATCTAAAACTATTTATCTTTTCCTGTTAAAAACGTCAAGAGTATTAAACCATGGGATTTTGGTGCGTTTGCGTGTCGACTCGATTTCGTATGTTTTAGAATTTCAAAGAGGGAGAATAGACTCAAACATGGAGTATCGACCGATTTATCTGTATAAAATGAAATTGGCAATTGAAAATTTATTATCAAGCATTTAAAGTCTGTTCTCTATTATTTTGTTTCAATCACAATAAAATGAAATAGAGCAGTTCGTTCCTAATCTTTTTAGTGAGTCACTACCAGGTTATTTACTTAGTTCTGAACAGGTTATAAGTTAAATGAAGTTCAAACTTGTCGGTAAAAACATTTTAAGTATAACAGGTAAAGTCTGCATCATCACAACTTATTGATTACCCATTTCAATTATGTTAAGTAAAATAAATGTTTTAACAGGTTTTAAAAAAAAAGACTAATCTCTTTTTTATTCCTTTGCGTTTTTTTGAAATTCTATTAAAGAATAAAAATACTATTTTTATGAGTATTTCGGAGTTTGATTTCTCTATTAAAAATTTATTGCATACTGCTAGTTTTAGTAAAAAGCGTTAGTTAATAAAGTAGACATGCCAGAAGCTTCTTTAACTATATTAGGTTACACGGCTAGTACTGGAGGTAATGTTATGACCTCACGTTAAAAGTCAAACATTGAAGTAAGAAAAGTCATATAATTGATGAAACCTTAATTACTTAATAAACCTTGAAGTTGATGTGTTGCCTTTCTTTTGAAATATAATTTATTTTGGAGGCATATAATTTAAGTTGGAATCGACTTGAATATACTTTTAAATAATTTAAAATCTTTCATGTGAAAAAAGCGTCAGATTCACGGAGAGGTTACTGGTAACGGTACCCTTTGCGTATTATTTGGAGTGTGAGTTTTGCCCTTTTGGAAAGGGGGCTAATAGATCAAACTTTCGCATAGAATCCTAATCAAGGGATGCATTTATATTAGTAATAATGTCGTTTATATTTATAAAGTTACATTTTAAACAGGCCTTTTGGGAGAAGTGACAAATTGTATTCTTTGTATGACACCTGAGTTCAGTTTGGATTTCTGATTTTCGAATACCGTTTGGCCAGTGGTTTGGTTGTTATCAAAAAATAAAACTCACATGTGTAATATCGCTTATCATTTAAAACCATTATTGGCTGTAAATACAGATTTGCCACATTTATTTTGACAAAAATTTGTTATCTTTTTCCTTGGACTCCAATTGATTAAATCATTGCTCAGATTATGAAGTTTTCTCAAAGAATTTGTTTTATCCGTCTGAGTTGCTATCGTGTCTTGTACGCACAAAACAAAATAGAAAGATTTCCTTAGAGGAAATGAGATGCGGATACAGTAAACCACTAAAATTTACGTTTAGAATATCGGCCGAAACCTGTGCAATCGTTTATTTAGTGCCTTGCAATTTCAGGAAAGAAATACTCAAATAAGTGTAGTATATATATGTATATATATTAATATATAGTATATATACAACTTCCTGTACTTCATTTTCTTTAAGCAGGAATAAAAAATTCCCTAATTTTTGCGCAGTGGTTTTCGCTGCCTTTTAAGCTTCCTTTATGTACTTTATTAGAAGTAAAATTAATCCTGATGTTGGCCCCACCATATGGTTTTATTAATCTGAAATAGTTTTTTTTTAATTATTGTTACAAGCTTAATCCGGCTGTAACCATGTCGAAAAACAAACGTAATTTTCTACCTTGGCTTTCATTTCGTTTTTAGAAAGTTTAGTTGAGTGCAGTTTGATTATTTGACAGTGAACTGTAACTCAAGAAAATTTGAATTCATTTTTTGATTTTGTTTACATTGTTTTTTGTGCTTACACAAAAACTTCTTTTAAAGGGTTGTGAAAAAAATAGTAGTGGGATAAATAAAAAGAATAATAAAAAAACAAAGCGTCGGAATAATTTTAAGAATATAAATATAAATAGTTTAACAGCAAGGAAACCTGCCAATATGGCGTAGTCGTGGAAAAAATGTCAATAAACACCTGATTTTGAGGGAAATATTTTCCTTTAAATAAAAAATTTTGAAAAAAAAGTAGAAGAAATGTGCTTTCACCTGATGTCTTAAAATACACTGTAGGTATAGTATTATATTTTATTTCAAGGAAATGGAATGCAACACTGGAATGGAATTTTAGTGTTAATAGCGAATTATATCAATTATGATTTTAAATTTCAACAGCTCGTAGTTTTCAAAGATACGCACCTTTGAACTCTTTTCTCGTCTTCGTGTTTCTACACCAACATGTTTAATCTTGCATTCTACCCTATGTTGTAAAGAATTATGTTCATCCTCCAGTTTCATCAAACTCTTCGGTCGTCTCAAAATGTCTTGTATCGTATTTCTATCGTATTTTATGACCGTGATTTTAATGATTAGAGCCTTAGGCAGCTACACAAAATTCGACAATTTCCTAGTCCGATGAATTTGAGTTTAGTTTTCTAGTCATTATGACGCACGAGAGGTCATTCTGCAATGAAGTTAATACTATCCCGTAGTTCTTTTAATTTTCAGTTTGAACATTTTAAAACTTATTTTTCTGTTCAAGTTTACTTTTGTATTATTTTGTAACTAATTAATTAAAACTATTAATTTTTCCACTGCGATTTTATTTACAAATATTTGTTCAAAATTGATTCCAATATAACCGTAAATTTTTGCTATTCTTTCTTTCTTTTTTTTTTAAAACAATTTCTATCGGAGATGGCTTTCTAAGATTTCTGTTATTCTTTGTGAAGTGAGCACTTACACCGAAATTATTTGGGCAAGAAACAAACGAAACGCTTGTCTTTCGTTTATGTATTTCTCCTGATCGTAAGTTGAAAATTTATTCGAAAAATATTTAATCAAAACTTTTAATCTAGAAATGAGAATCACGTGATCATACGTAAAATGGAGTCGCGCAGAATCCAACGTAAGTTTTGGGTCCCGGCTAACTCCTGTGTATGCAGTGAAAAAGACGTTGGCATTTGAATTTCCAGTTGATTCTGCTGGTTTCATTAATTTCTTGAATTCTTTCTCTACCGCTGTATAATTGGCACGCTGCATTCGTCGCATAAAAAAAAATCCATCTCTAGTAGGTAATTGTTTCCACTCACTCTTCGGTGTTTGCCCGTCACAAGCAAAGTTACAAATGTTTACATAACTCATAACAATTACTTTCGTTTTGTTTGTTTTGTTTTTAGAGTGTCGTTATCTACCGGGGATTGTCTACAGTAAAATGGTCAAAATGACTGAGGATCAGAAAGATTTACAAGACGTGAATCAAAACATAATTTTTTCGGATGCAATACCCTTGGAAAATCAGGTAGCCGGCCATTCGGCCACCACAGGAAGATCTTTAAGTGAGTTTCATTTTCAGTATTTCTTATGTTCCCCTAAAACTATCAATATTTATTCGCACTATTTATTACCCGCTATTTCACCTAACTAAATGCTATAAACCTAACCGTTGTTTAAAACAAGCAGGATTCTTTGGATGGCTTGTGATATGTGTGTGTCACGTTTAAAATAAAAATTTAAATAAAAAACCTAAGTCTCAAAATTTGCTCCAAATTCCTTAATTATACCTTAGGCCATTTGTGGTGCCTTTGGTCAAAATTGACAGATTACGATCACTAATATTACCTATGATATTTAATATATTAATAGAAAATCATTTAGGTGTTCATTACAATTATATCGGCCACGTTAAGACCATAAAGTTATTTTCTTTTAATACAGTACAACATTTTATTAATTGTTTATAAACAATTCTTTCCAACATTTACTTATGCTTAAAGATTAGAAAGAAAGATTTAAACAAATATAATTTTATCAAATTAGGAAATAATTTTATAAGAGAAGTTTAAGGCTAGAGTCGTAGAGAAAGTTTTGTACGTTTTGTTTGTTTGTAGTTTTATAATGAAATGACCCTAAATTGTGTTTATCGCGGGAGACCTAGTATACTGGTTAAAGTTCTCGACTTGGTCGTTATGGTAGTGGGTTTGGATTCTCCTCCCGCATTTTGTTATACCCAAAAAAGGGTAAAAAACAGGATTAAAACCACCACTCTCTTTCTTTTCAAGTTGTGTTTATCAGGAATTTAAAATTTATGGAAAATTGCTCAACTTGGCTCTATATTAATACTAATGTAAGATGCTTGAAATATTGAATTTGAAAAGCATTAACCTTAAATTGGTATTGAAAATCAGAAAATAATTATTTCAGTTAAAAAACACTATGGTAAAAAGAAAGACGTTTAGCATACAACAAAAAATTGAATTATTAAGGAGTGTCTTAAGTTAAGTACTTAAAGAACTTTTTAAATGTTTGCAGATTTTATGAGTCATAAAGATGGCTACGTTTTAAAACCCATCCCCAACGAAAGAGAACAAGGGAAGAGGGAAATAGCGTTTTATGAAGAGCTCCAAAATGCTTGCGATCCAGTGACAAGAGAATTAAAAAAATTTGTGCCAAAATACTACGGCACAACTACCATCAAAACAAACAAGGAATCGATGAAATGGGTGGTCTTGAGTAACACCACTCATGGATTTCGAGAACCGTGCATCATGGATGTGAAAATCGGTTCTCGAACGTGGGATCCACTGGCCACTGAGGAGAAAAGACTCTCAGAAGAGGTAGGACGAACTTTCAAACTTTAAATTAAGGAGAAATATTTCATTGTCAAAAAAGTTTATCGTTTTAATTTATTATTACTGTTTTGATTTATAAAAACTAGAAAACCCCAAATTTAATGGATCTGAAATATTGTATGATCAAATCAATAATTAAGTAGGATAAAACTGCTGAGATTCGGATTCGACAACATGAAGGGTAATGAGGTGTACCGAAACGTTGCGGAGAGGCTTACGAATTTATGAAATTAAGAATTTTACAATGAAATCTAAACTCTTAAACCCTTATTGCCTATGGTCTAGGAAAAAGATGTTAATTTTCACCTAAGTTATTTTTAATTATTTATTTTTGTTTTATAGAGCAAATATCGGGAATGTAAAAGGGCTGTGGGATTTTGTATTCCGGGATTTCAAGTTTACAAATTATCTACAGGTGAACTGATCAGGAAAGATCGAGCGTACGGGAAATCTCTTAACGGCGAGACTATAAGAGATGCAATAAAGACGTTTTTAAATGCAGAGTTTGGTTTAAATAGAAGTTTAGTGCTTCAGTTTCTGGCAAAACTGTGGAAAATTTTGCGCTGGTTTAGGACGCAGACCAGATATCGATTTTACTCGAGTTCGCTTTTATTAGTTTACGATGCCGAAAAATTAAAGCAAACATTCAAGAACGGTTTGAATTATCCTCTCGGTAAAACTCAAAGAGCAACCATTGGTAGGCAACTGAGCCTTCGAACCGTTACAGGGCCTTTGACTCCTGGTTTTAGTGAAGATGTCACAACGTTGAGAGGATCCGCCAGCAAAAATTCAAGTTTTCCTTGCAGTCCAGGAGCCCCTAACATCATCGACGACTGGCACACGACATTTGACAATGTGTGCAGGACTCATTCTCTGGTCAATAATTACGAGAAGGATTTGCAAACTATGAAAGAAAATTATAATGTTGTCCTCAAGAATCTGGTTAGTCGTTCTCTCGACCAATATGAAGTTTGGGTAAACGTGAACATGATCGATTTTGCTCACGTATTTCATTCAAGTTCTGGAGAAACTGATCAGAACTATTTAAATGGACTTCAGAACCTGGTAAATATTTTTGAGGAATTATTGGCGGAGGCAGATTTCTGAGCAAAACATTGCCAACTTTAGAATTGAACTGAATTAATTTTTGTTTCTTCTTTTTATTCTTTCGGTGCCTTATTTATACTTAATAAAACTTAATCCGTGCAGTTTTATAATTTTCAACCATTTTTCAAAAATTTTCCCGGATAAATGTTGCTTTTAGAAAAATCCGGGACTGTCCCAGCCGTATGGTGACCTTAAACGCATACCGAATAAACGCAAACCGTGTTGAAAGGGCTCAAGAAATACAATTGTGTTGAAGTTTAAAATTACTACTGAAAACTTTGGGTGTCAAAGCAGTCATGAAGTAATATTTGGAAAATGCCAACAAGCAACCCACATTTGGACAGAGAGAAAACTCCTCAAATTCCATCCGTACAAACTGCTGTTATTTAACTAGAGTTGTAGTAAAACAGTCCACGAAAAAGAGGAGGAGGTTTTCAGTCTCTGGGGAGGAAGGCGTTTTTTATAGAAAAAACGCTGACCGGATATAAATCCAACGTCAACCTCACGGGGGTTTGGATACACATAGTATATGACGACAGTATGAACAAATTCCAGGGTCGGAATCATTTAAAATTAAATTTTAAATACATTATACAAAGGCGTAGTGTATTGTTTAAAGTTCCTGACTTGGACGTTATGATCGTGAGTTCAAATCCTCCTCCCGCATCCTCTTGTACCCAAAAAAGGGTGAAAAATGGATTAAAGCACAAATAAAACCACTCTTATTATACAACTCATATTAACGGTTTGTTTTAAAAACGATAACATGTTGAGAGAAAAACAAAAAATTTGCTTCAATTATTTTTTTAATAAATAACTCAACAGGATTTAATAAGCATGAGATAAAAGAATTTCAAATTAACAAAAAACCTCTATTATGCAGACACTGTTAAAAACATTTATTTTAAATTTACAATTTGTAAATACAATGACAACAGAAAAACAAGAGCAAGTAGAATAAAGTGAAAATTCCGAATTGTTCGATGGTCTTAGCAATCGTGCACATTAATTGGAACTTCTGGAACTCGAGCTTCCAAACAGATTAAAAACGATTTTCCAGAGGAAAAACAACGTTTAAATGAATATATAAGCATCAAATCATTTTTTTGAATAAAAGCGAAATCTAAAGTTCAATTTAAAAAAATTTAATGAAACTATCCGTATTTCAATTAATAATATGTATATATTTATCTAATAGTCCTCAAAAATAAAAAGCTAAGCAGATCTTTTTCCTCTTAAAAATTCTGTGTCCTAAAGAAGTTTTTAACTTTTTCTTCAAAAAAAAATGCAGTGTTTTAAAGCTACATTAAAAACCAAGAACACGGAAATCCATGTTTAGGTTGTCGGCAAATTTGATTACAAAAGAAAATAATGTTTTTCGATTGGTAAAAAAATTTTGAAAGGACAATGTAAAAAAAAGATTAATTTGCGGATAAGCATCTCACAAAAAATACCGATAAAATGTCTACAAAAGTTTAATGAAAAAAGAAAGAAACAAATTATATTTTTGGTAATTTCGAAGCTGCGACTAATGGGTTCGTCTGCTGTAGTATTTTCCTACCCTCTTCTTTATAGTCAAAAGGACAATTGTGAACTTCCGAATATCGGTGTACGGCGCAAAACATACGTCCACATCTACAAGTGTATGTATTGGTGATGTTGAGTTTTTTTTTGCACTGCGAACAGCGAAGTCGTTTTTTAACGGACGGAGATAGTTTTTGGGCGGACGGAGAAATTAACACCTCTTCGCGAAAGGACGGATTTCTTGGTAGAGTGGAAGCTCGTTTTTTAGGCTGGTTTCGCGGCAGTTCTGATTTTTTTTCCTCGTCTCCGTGATTGTACACATCGACCTGACTTTTAGAGCTGGCCCTCGAAAGAACATTTGAGAAAGTCGATAGAATATGAGTGGTTCGCTTTCGGTTTTCTGATTCTGAAACGATATTGCAAACTAGTCTCTTCCCATTGGACGTTGATTCTCTATTATCTAGTTTTCCAGGAGTTGTTTTCGGTCGCTCATCGTTGTCTAAAACATACCGCGAAACTCTGAACTTACTCCTGCCCACATTTGTGGACACTCCTTCTCGAGGAATAGGAGAATAAGCAACTGCTATTTTTTCGTTTGAAGGCATCGCAGGAATCGAAGACTGTGAAGAACAAATAGTAGATGTTGTTGTCACGTCAATTTCTTCTTCTACTATTGCGAAACTCTTTGCAGTCTTTCCTCTCAAATTTTTTCTTAGTTCTTCGTCATCAGATTTTTTTTCAATTTTATCAGGTCTCGGAGATCGACGAATTTCAGGTAAAGGTGTTCGCCTTAATCCAAATCCTTTACTAGGTTCGGAATCAACAAGTACGCTCAAATTCGATTGCATCCGGATTATGTTTTCAGCTTCCTTCCTGGCTTTTGTCAGCGCGGCCACAGATGCTTTGCTGCATGAAACCAAACGACTCCGGGGTCGAAAATTCCCCGGTTCTTCCAGTTCTTGATCCGGTCTTCTTATGAGCTTTATGGAGTTTGAGTGGCTGTAGTCTCCTGAGGGAAAATTGACGAATGCATGACGTTTCGAAATTTCCCCCTTTTTACTATCTCTCGAAGTTTGGACATTAATCTTCGGGGATGAATCCGCTTTCTTTTCCTTTCTTTGTATCGATAAAGTTTCTAATTTTTCTTTAAGCTCTTGCATTTTTCCCATTGTTACTGAATTTTCCTGAAGTCGTTTTGCGGACTCTTCTGGATCCTCTTCGGCAAATAAATTCCTGACAAGTTAAAGAAAAAAATCATAGAAAAATATGTTAAGCGCTTAGTTACGGGACCGAAAACTATCTTAAATTAACTGAAATCTTAATGCAAAGAGAGATGAATTTGAATATTTTAAGATTTGAATTGGCTTTCACAATATAAATAAATTTAACAGTTCTACGGCTAAAAGAAGCATAGTATCTGTTGCCGAATTGAGTCGCTCCATTTAGTTAAAATCCAATTTCTTCAATGTATCAAGTGTAACATTCTCGAGTGCTCTCTTCGTCAAGTTGTTTCATATTTTACTTCCCATACGAATTTTTTTTTTTAATTGCCAAAGATCAACAGAGTTTATACTGTTTAAAAACCGTCTCTCACGGTTCAACGCGAACAGTAAAGTATAATTTGTTTTTAAATTATCCCTAAATATTTTACATCGTTACTTTCATTCGTTACAGACCTCAGTCTTTGAAATTTTCAAAATGTTTCAAAAACTTAGTCGCATTATTTACTATAAAAGTTAAATATAAGATAATAGTGTTGTATTAATTTGCGAGACTGACAACCAGCAACTACAGTGGAACCCCTCATAACGAGTTTAATTCGTAACGGAGTTTTATTCGTAATGCGAAACAATTTTTACCATATAATTTAATGGAATATACATAATGCATTCCAGGCCCAAAAAAACACTAAAAAAGTTATGTTTAGCATTTAGCAAAAGAAAATTAATAGTTGAGAAGTTTATGAATGGGAAATGAAAGAATTTTGGGTCCTAGTGAAGAAAATAAGACAGACAGGGGAATACTTGGTCTTGCCCTGATTTTTAGTTATGAGAGGTTCCACTGTAATTGAAAAATAAACTAGTAAAATAACATAAGGTTAAAATCGTTTATACATGTCAAAAGAATTGAGCAACTGGTATGACAATATACAGTTACTCATGAATAAAAAAAAAAAAAAATTAAAAATATATCTCGTCTTCCAAAATTTCCCATAAAAAATCTACCTCAAGAAGATATTTAACCTTATCGGGAGGTGCTATTTCCTTATTAAGTATACCCACAAGATGGGTAGTTTTAGAGGTTTGAAGAATTGCATGATCTTCGTCATTATAGCATATTTTTACCGAAAAGGTACGGTGATCGGCGTCCCTACAAGAATATTTTCCTAAATTAAAAATATAAACCTGGTAATCATATACTTAAAAAAAATAATTTTTAAATAAATCACTATTATACAAAATACGTAAACATAACGAAATCGGACAAATAAGGTCTTCGACTATACACACTTTTGGAAAAAAGATTATTTCTTTTAATAAAAATTTCAACACCTTTCTCAGGAGCAGGGGGAATGTATAATGTATACGGACTGTACAATTTATGACAATACAGTTATTGATGGGATAGATCAGGGCTGTCCAACCGGGCGGCCCGCTAAATTATTTTTGTGAGTACATTTTACTATTAATAAATTTATGTTACTAAATTATTATTAATAATATTAAAATTATTTTACTATGTGAAAATTTAAATCTAATTTGAATGTAAAGTAGGTGATATTTAATTTGCATGACTTCACTTAACCTGGCTGAATACAGCAGCTGTTTATTTTTTTAACATAACCTGACTTTTAATTTACCATTTTGGCCCTTGAAATTTTGGAGAAGAAAATATGGCCCACTGGCTATGATAAGTTGGACAGCGCTGGGATAGAGGAAGCAAGTGGTAAAGTAATCAAAGTACCTGAATAGTAATGTTATGGTTGAGTTCCTCAGGTTGAGCCTGTCCTGCATCCTAGTATACTTAAGGGTGAGAAACAGGATCAAAACTCAAATATACATTAATAATGTGATATATTTTTGATCTTAGAAGTATATTTAATTTTATTTAATGTACATTGGAGATATGCTCATGTTGTTTGTACATTTTTTAATGAAGATATACAAAGATTTTCCCTTTTGCACAAGCATTCACACACAAGCTTATATATATATATAAGCTTGTGTGCTATACTATATATATATATATATAGTATTAATCAAATTCTGAAACAAAATGACACACCAGGGTATTGGTAGTACATATTACATCACTCTTAATAGTGTAGTCCTAACCACAATGAAGTGAGCAGTGGGAATAATTCTTTTTAAAAAGAACAAAAATCATGCTTAACTTAATCAATTACCCCATTACAATATTTATATGTACTTCTAAAACAAAAAATCAAAAATTGCTTTTATTCATGTTTACTAACCTTATTGAGGTCCCATTCCAGGTTTCTGGGAGAGGTGAAAAACTACCATCTTCATTTTCAACCACTCTTAACAAATTAACTTGATCACCATCTCGAAAAACTAAAACAGTGACTCTAGATCCAGATGGCAGTCTTTCAAATAAATCATCTTTTCTAGTTATTGACATCAATTCTTGAAGTTCTCTCCAGGCCATTTCATCTATCTTAGTACTTATAGGTCCCCCTCTCATTGAAAGTACCAGCTTCAGTGTAGCTCCATTCTGAATTGAATAATCACGTACTGAAGCTGAATTATCTAATTCCTCTAAGTTGTATAAAAGATGCTGCTGGGATACTGGAATACCTTCAACACTTTGAATCTTTGATTTTATGGACATTATTGTATCGTTTGGCGATACTTTTATTTCAAATGCAGTACCCGCCAGTGTTTCAATCGACAATTCCAAAGCTCCACAAATCCAGTGATCGTCATATTCATAAGGCAGGCCATAGTGTGACATCATAAGTTTACGGTTAAAAAATAACTGTTTCCACCGAAAATACAGTCATTATTTTAATTTTCACTTGCTAAGTGTAACTAAAATTTATTACCCTGAAAGCAAATAAAAAATATTTTTGCGACTCAAAAAAAACCTTTTAAACCTTATCAAAATGAAGTATTCCAACTCACAGTAAAGCACCCCAATAGGTATTTCTAAAAGGAATATAACAAATAGACTACTTATTACAATAACTTACCGAAATCAATTCTGAGGAGCATGTTATACAATCACATTTAATAAAATTAAAAACGTTATTCTGCAAGCAATTTGACTTATCGTGGTTGTCGTCTGCAAATATAGTTTTGATTATTTTGTGAGTTAACCGAAATGTTGGCAACAGTAAATGTAATATAGCAGGCCGTGAGATGAAAGCCTCCGCCATTTATGAAATTAAATCACTGTTGCTTGTTTTTGAAAATCTGACACAATAACATCGTCATTTTAGTGAAATACAAATTTGGTTTTACTTCATTTTCTTTAGTTTTTACTAAAATGACAAGAAGAATGGTGGTAAGTTAAGTTCAAAAATGTCGTCCTTAAGATAACTTTTGTTTAATAGTTTTCGACTTACAGTATTTTGTCGCCTTCAATAAACTTAGACGGATTGACTGCAAAATAATTAAACTTCTTTTTTTTTCTGAGATGTGTTTGAATGTTAAACATTTTATAGTAATATTATTTCATGTTGTAAAATTTGTTTTTCCTAAAAAATGTGACCCAGGAGGCGCAAAATGGTAGAATATCATTCTACCTTAGTTTTTAACGAAATATAATGAATTGAAATTTAGAGGAAACAATATCACTGCATTCGATTTAAAAATGTATCAAAACATAGTTTTAGAGAACTGGGTCAAATTAGGGAAGGACTTTGACAGATGTTATTTATGTCAGCCCTGAAAACCCATCCAAAATCCGAAGTTTGTGATTTCATTAACAGGATCATTTCTTTTAATTCTTAGAAAAATTCATTTGCTAAAAATTCGCCTTATTGCTTGGTGTTCAACTTATAACATCGAAATATTAGATGTTAAAACCATGTTACGTTTTTGACAAATTTGGAACCGATTCCATTGAACTTGTATTGGAATTATTGATTCGTTATACGGCTTTTCGCTTCACGGCCAAGTTTCGTGGAACGTATCTATATGTAACTTAACGCGAGGTATGGGTGTAGTCTGACGAGATTCTAGTTTAGTACATTTTTCGTACAGTTTATTGATAAGCCGAAGTTGGATGGCTTTGAAAAAAATGATAACGGTTTTGTGAGCTGATCTAATAGTCGAAACCTGACATATTATTTGTCTCTTCTTGTTGATGCATGAGAAACCCTAAAAACGATAAGAAAGTAAACTAAATTTCAAACGTTTACTCCAGAGTAACAGTATGTTATGGCTTTTTTAAAAGCCGAGTAACGAGAGATTTCAGTGTACTGTTATTCTGTTATACCACAATGGGGACTTTGTATTTGCTCATTAATATTGTTCCTCGATGTGGTTCATCTGTTCCTGACAAAACCCTGGAGATGTACTTCTTATTACAGTTATCTTGTTGGCTACTGGCCGAAGTTAAGTTTTGATAATGCAAGAAATTTAACCAGTGTTGATGAACTGTCAGGTCCCATTCCTTTCTAATACCCGAAAACCGTTAAAAATTATTTTGTTTCCCCAACTCTCAACCCTAAACCCTGTTTCCCCATTGTTTCTCTTTGAAATTGTTTACAAGAAAAACAACCGTGTCACTTAAATGAACGGGTACAACAGGCACACCCAAAGCTGAGTTGATTCAGGCTAGTGTTTGTGCTTAAGAGCTAAGATTTTTTTGAGCTTGCTTAAGGTTTGGTAATCCTTCTGGCAAATGTTTATAAAGTATTCATATAACAATTGTTGTTTAAGGATTAGGAAAGAGTTTCTTCTTCTTGAATAGAGATCAAAGGTCATTTAGAAAAAGCTATATATGGGAGTATTTCGGTAAATAGCGAATGGAACGGTAGATTTTCCTCTGAAGCATTGTAGAATTTTTAATAAAAGTTATGTTTTTATTCAAACCCAATGGAAAATGTATTGAAAACTTTTTTTGAAAAGTATAGTTTACTTCCGGTAGGTTCCTTTTCCTACCTCTTCTGAGATAACTCCAGCCCTCCTTTGGCTTCCATCAAACCATTCCTGGGATAAGACGCTGGTCTGCTCCCTAGACATAACCCCTCGAATCTAGCTCGTAAAACTACAAGGTGTCTCATGCTTGGAGACAGGTGGTAGTTAGCAAGGGGAGTTAAAAACTTCAGGTAGGTGTTTGTTTCAAAATTTAAATATCTAAAAGGAAATCATGGCAGAAATTAACAGAAATATAAATCTATACCTTTACAAATATTAAAAAATAAACAATAAATGTTGATAAATGACTTTCTTTTAGGCCGACATGAGGGAAAATTGGGTAATCGAAAAGAGTTTTTAAAGAGTTAATAGGTCTTCTGCCAAATAAAATTTAGCAAGAAAGAGGCAATGAAAGTGGAAATGGAGATGTCGGGTTCAAAGTCATAATAGAAAAACCTACGAAGTCATCCGAATTATCCCGAGTGTTACCGGACACTTATTTGTTTGCCACAAAAGTTTCCGGTGATTTCAGTTTCGTTTTTCTCAGCTTGTTTTGTGGTAGTTTTTCTTTCCTTCGTTTACTTTTTTTCGTTCTCAGTTCGCGAAGTTTTTATTTTTTGTTTCAGCATTTAGTAATTTTTGTGTTTATTTTATTTACATAGGATTTATTATAGTAAATTTAAAAGGATTTTTAACATCTTGTCATTCAATATACTTTTATTAAGGTAAATTTCATATTTAGTTTTATTTTATAATTGCTTTTTGTTGAAAAGTTATCGTAGAAGTGAGACTTTAGAGAAATGGTCTATAAATGACAAAGCCACGAATAAAAAGAAGCGAATCAGGGGTGAGACTCTATTTAGTTTGAAGGGGAAAATATACAAATAATTTAATTCATTCAAAAAATTATTTTATATTTATAATTTGTCAATTACCCCCATTCACAATAATGTTCAATTCTGTTTGACAATCAACGAAAAATACAATTTTTTATATATTATATACTGAAAATTTTCTTTGGGCACGAGGAACGTTCGCATTTTAATATTGAATATAATGGCGCGAAACAATGGCATCTAAAACGTTTTGAATAAATTTTGCTGTTTATATCAACACCTAACGAAACTATTGATTTTTAATTTTGAACCTAATTTTATGTATGCATTTGTTTTAATCATTCTATGTATCTATATGATTAGATTATGTATTTCTTGGGTTAAGACGAGAGAAGTACTGTGAAATCGAGAATTTTATTTTGCGGTATATTAAAGTGAAAGAAATTGGTTCTCTGCTTGAAAATAACTTTAAGATGTATTTGTATTTAAAATTTGCATAATATTTTATTTTTATAATATGAAAACATTTCTCTCTAGTAGTATTAATTTATTCACTTCGTTTTTAATGATAGACCATAGAAACCAACCAAAAATGATAAACCAAAAGAAAACTAAAGATTTTACTTTATTTTGTAGTATTTTTAATACCCCCAGGTTGACGTTTTTAGTACAATTTGAGCGTAAAAATGGAATTTATAAGATGCGTTAAGGCATGATCATGTGTTTCAGTTTTAAGCAATACCATTGACACCACCCTACCAATGCACTAAATGTCTAATGGATTGGGTTTTAGAGGAAGTCAATGAATGAGAAGTGTAACCAAAAGATACAATTTTGTTTACATTTATTTAATTTAGAAAATTATCAGGAATCATTACCTACCAGCTCATGGAACTGAGAAATTGATCTTTTCTCTGAACAAATAAAGTCCCACTTTTTTGTGGGCGTTAAAAATAGGTGGTAGTCAACCGAGGGATGAATATTCAGTTATTTAAATTTTATAAAAGCTCTCCACACTTATAAAATTGTTTGGGTCTGTTACGGTCAGAAAACATACTTTTCATCTGTCAGAAGAGAGCAAAAGTTTTTGTATTGTTTGCCTTTGGGACTCAAGAGTAAACATTAATAAGGATAATGGTCAAATGATTTTTATGAAGGCCAGTCTGTCTTGCATCGGACGACTTCTCGTGTTCTGTCACACATAAGACTGGTCAAGGCGAAGGAAATAAACTTTTTTTTACGTCTTTAGTTGCCAAAGCTGGAGTGTTTAAATTGTTTGAAGATGATTAACCTCACTTAGCACCTTGAGCTCTTTGCAGTTGAGAAATGAAGATCCGGGAAGCCCTTGATGCTACAACTTCTGGTGAAAGGAAAAGTAGGACTCATATTCTTGACTAATTTTACGACAAAATTAATATTAATTTGCAAACTCCTCCTTGTGTGTTTTATCGCATTTGTTAAAGTGACAACGGAGATGGCTCTCAGTAATCTACAATAATTATCCTCGTCTTCTTCTTATTGCCCAGATTAAAGATCTTATGTATGAAAAGTATTTAACGCACTAATGGTATGTGATACATTTAGGGTTTCAAATTTAAGAAAATTTAGGTAGATATACAGAAGTAATAATGGTTCGGTCGTCACCTAGTTTCCCATCGGTGGTTCAATGCAAAAATACTTGGGCACCAGTTCGTGTGAATGTCGTTTGTTAACCCACAACTCCAATACACAAGACATTGATACATTAACCATTAAGACAATTTGATGTCATATGGCTATGATCTGCTGATCATATGTTGAAGATAATAACTATCACCATTGGATCGGACAAAAGTAATATACGAGGCATGTTTTTTTAGTAAGTACCGTTTTGCCATAGCGCGACCGCAGCGCTGCGGTTGGTGTTCTTTGCATGCACACTGGGTACCTACATCTTTTGCCTAGGCACTGACGTCATTACATTCTGATTCTTCCTTGTTTCTGTTGTGTACGGAGTATTTAAGATAGCTCCCATAATCTTGAGTCCCGCCGACTTTGAAGCACGGGCTCTTATAAGATTTCTTAGTGCTAAAGTCCTAAAAGCGATCGATATTCATCGTGAGATCTGTGCAGTTCACGGATGGTTCACGGAAATTTGGTGCAAGAAGTGGAAAATAAGGTGAGAGAAAACAGACATTTTACGGTTTCGTCTTTGCGGTATGATTTTCCGTCTTCAAGACGATGATGAAGTCAAAATAGTTGTGATGCAGTGGTTAGCAAGTCAGGCGGCAGACTTCTATGAGGAGGGCATTCAAAAACTGGTACAACATTATGACAAGTGCCTCAATATTGGCGGAAACTATGTTAAAAAGTAGATTAAGGTACAGGTTTTTATGTTAAAATAAAATTTTTGACATATTTTAGCACGTCTTTATTTAATTTCAAAACGGTACTTACTTAAAAAACAAGATAGTGTATATAGTTATACCTGAGTTTTTCACCCTTTTTGGAGTATAACAGTATACAGGAGAAGGATTTGAACCTGCGACTACAACTTCTTAGTCTGGCACTTGAACCACTACACCAGAGACTCTTACCAGAGTAAGATATTGTATATTAATTATACACGAGCTATCCTGTCATTACCAAAAACAACAATGCTCTCTTTTGTTTTCTCCCAGTTGTTTCGTGACGTCATTGGCGATATACTACTTTGCGCACCACTTTCAATTTGCTAACACCTATAGTGGCGTGTAAAAGTTTCCGGCCAATGACATTTCGTCGTATAATTTATCTAAAAAAATAGACCAATGATTTCAAGTCATTGTGATATGACACTATGGAATATAACAAACATACAAAACAATATTAATTGTGTCAGTATCACCGATGCCGGTTTTAGAATGTTGATTGTTGAAATAAAAATACTCTCGAATACCGAACTATAAAAAGATATATTGACATAAAATATTTACAAAGAGATGGAAATATACACTACCGTTCCGATTCACTTTTAGCTAGTACCGAACGTTGGTGCCAAACTGACTGACGAAATCAGTTTGGACATCTACTTATAAAGTCGCTGTTTTGGCCTACGTGCAGGATTAGGTGTGGTTCCAGGCTGTCGGCAACCAGTTGAATCGTATCTCGACTTGTCTCTGCTTGTCCTTCAAGCAGAGACATAGCTCGTTATAGTCAAGTACAAATCCGTGAGATTGGTCTTCTTGTGAAATTGCTGATTTCTCTACTATTATCGATAGGGAAAACAACTTTCGAGGATATTATTATAAAATATCGTTTTGGGTATGATCTGAAGGATCTCCCACGTAGTGGAAAACCAAGCAAAACTTCTGGAAAAGTAGATCGCATCATCAAACATAAGTCAACTGTAGGTATGAGGAAGACTGCTGCTGAAATTGCTGGCTAACTAAAAGAGAAAACATGACTGACGTTAGTCCTAGTACTGTTATGAAAAGGCTGCACGATATGGAACTTTTTGGTAGTGTAAGAATCAGAAAACCCATAACCGGTAAAAACAAGAAGGCCCGATTACAATTCGCCAGAGAACGCCTAAACTGGATGACCGAAGATGGGAAAAGGGTGGTTTTGATTTCGTCATCGTCTTGAAGACGGAAAGTCATCCCGCAAAGACGAAATCGTAAAGCGTCTGTCTCTCACTTATAGTGTTTTCTAATGTTAATGTCTCTCACATCTCATCATAATGTTTTCTCCGTAAACTACACAGATGAACATAATTTTAGGCCTTTAGCACTAGAAATGTTATCATCATCATCGTGTGCCGTCTCCGCGTCGAAGGTTGGCAATCAACAGGGAAATCTTATAACGGCACGTATTTCGTAGTCGGCGGGACTCAAGATTATCGGAGCTATCTTAAGCACTCGGTACACAACATAAACAAAAAAGAATCAGACTGTAATGGCGTCAGTGCGTAGGCAACAGATTTAGGTACCCAGTCCGCATGCAAAAAACGCCAACAGCAGCTCTGCGGTCGCGGTGTGGCAAAACGGTACTTACTTAAAAAATCCGCCGCGTACTAAGGTGACCGGATTTTTCTAGAAGCAATATTTGTCGCGGATTGTCCCGAATTTTTGGAAAGGTTCTTATTTTCAATATTTATTTTAAATATTTTTGGTGGAGGTTTTAATCCCGCTTTTCACTCTTAATTTTTGGGTATAACGGGATGCGGGAGGAGGATTCGAACTCACGACCCTTTACAGGAACTTAATCACTACACTACTTTTCCCACTTTATTTTAAATATATTTAAACTGGAAATTATTTAACTTAATTACGCCCCACCCTCGCTACAAGTTTTCGTTTCGGGTTGGAAATAAACAAATATGGTCTCTTACATTTACAAGAACGTAAAGTCCAACTATTTTTGCTTTGTACCAACGCTGGAGAAACTTGATACGTTCAATGGTACGATATATATTATTTAGGAAGTGTTTAGATCATGTATACAACAGGAAACGGGAGGAGAATTCGAACTCACTACCATATCCTGAAATCCTTTGAAAGCGAAAATTTGGTACATTTAATATAAGTCGGAAATTTTGAAGTTAAAATATAAAGTGAAAAAATAGTTGAATTTTAAGCCCCGTTTTTTAACTCTCTGATATAACAGTGTGAGAAAAAGTGTTCAAACTCACAACCAGTCGTTTCAAGCGCCAGGCAACGCTTTGACCATTCAACCACAAGCCTCGTAGACAAAGTGAAAAAAGAATTGAATTGGATCTGAAAGAGGGGAGGGATCTGTTATCAACGCACTTTCTAATTCAAAAAAAAATCATAATGGGCACAACGAAAGGAAGAGTTGTGCCAAGCTTTGAGTTTTCTTACTCTTTTGTCTGCACCCAATCCCTGATGTCCAAAACAATAGTTAATTCACAAAACCACTCGAATGGGAGAGTGTGGAGATTACTAGATAAAACAGGAGTATTATCAAGCGAAAGAAAATCATTTTGGCTAAAGTAAACTTGTGGACAAAATTCATTTTATATGTTATGCATGAGCCAGCTACATAGTTAGGCTTAATCCTGAAATGGAGAGCTTCCTTTTAGGTACGATAAAAAAGGTTTTTTTCATCTTAAGATAAAATTTATCTTACGACCTTGCCAAGTCAGGTTTTTAATATTTATTTTTTATCACGAGCCTCTTTTTCTCATCATTAATATTTATTGGAAGACAAAAACTGGTTTTTAATAACACGTGGACTAATAAATCAATATACTTTTTTTGAGCCTTTGTCATTCGAATTGTCGCGTCATAAGCCGTTAAACAAAAATCTCACATAAAATAAAATTAAAAGAAAACAAAAATGAAAGACAAAAAGAAAACCAAAGAAATGTGGTGCAGGCAGCGACAGGATAAAAGGAAGAACTTAGACGAGTCTCGAAGCGCCCGGAAACTACGAGAACTTTCTCTCATGTTAAGCTTATGGGAAGAGAAGCTTCCGCAGTTTCCGGGCGCTTCGAGACTGAAAATAATATTTTTGTTTTCCACACGAATTCTTAATAGAACAAAAATTATTTGTCTGGCTGTACGATACCTCTGGAGATCATACTTTGCATACTCAGTAAAACTGAGAATGAATATATCTTTATTTCTTTTGTACAGAATTTCTAGATTTATTTGCATTTTGTTAATTCGTCTTTCATAAAATGGTTCCAAGAAATTAGAAAATAAATCCGCAAATTCAACGTTTCCGGAGTGTAGAATTTAAAACGTTTATGATGATGAGACGATTAACTGGAAAACCGGGTAGTTTCTTTTTAAGAAAAAAAATAATGAATACTTTAATTTTCTTCGTCAGAATAGAAAACTAAAACAAATTTTTTAAATTGATAATTGATAATTATTGAATTTTTTTAAAAGACAGAATTAGATTTTATGCGAGACCAATGAGGATTTTTGTTTATGTACAATACTTTATAAAATGTGTTGCGTCAATACGGTGATACAATTAAACTATGCGATACAATTCGAGATCCCTTTAGAAATTAAAATTCTAATAATGTGGAAAGGAAAGAAGAAAAAAGAAGAAAAAGACCGATTTTAAATTCATTTGCCCCTTTTAAGTCGAAGAAACAAGAAAATTGAAGTCCCTCGAGAGCAATCCGACAGAAAGCTCACGTGCGGTACGTATTTTATTAAGATCATCACACACGTTTAGCTTTGAAGTACTGAATTAATTTTTAAAGCTTCTGAGTATTTTTACTGAAATTTTTACTTTTGTTAATTTTTTCCCAAAAATCATTTATCTTCAATTTTATTCATTTTTTTATGACTTCTGATACTGAATATCTTTCTTTAAGGGGGATATTTCTCGTCCTCTTAAAAAGTTCTGCCTTTTCCAAAAATCTCTATTCTAAAAAATTATCTTCATTAAAATAAATACTCGACATGTACAAAAACTGACAGATGCATCTGCCCAATTCATAGTTCAGCTCAGATTGGACAGTAGGTTATGGTGAGATAAAAACAGTAAAATATCTGTGAATTAGTATCAATTTCGAAGTTTTTTTGCACCAATACAACGTTACTTCGGAATGGATTGGTTTGTTTTCTACTTACTGCTACTCACAGAATTTTCGATTCCTCATTTTTCATGACTTTTTTTCGGTATTTAAGTTGGGCTAATTTTCGCTACATCTAGTAACTTACGATTTATTTTTGTCAATAAATTTCAGCATATACGTTGGTTAAACAAAAAAAAGTATTAAAAGGATCTTGTGTTGCAAATATGCAATTCTCTCGTGCTTATTGATTACTTCTATTATTGCTTGACTTTGTGCGCTTAAGTCCAACTTTTATCTAATTTGAAGATCTAATTTTCCTTCCTTTTTTCCATTTTATTGAGTAAAACTCGTGACGCGACTCGACGAATGGAAAATGCATGCAATTCTAGTCTTGGATTTTACTGGAATTTTTTATAATTAATTCCAATGGAAAAGCACCTGAATTTATTTCATTCGATCTATTGTAAATTATAAACAATCTTAATTTTTAGTAAAACTTGCTCAAGTCTCTTTTACAAACTTTTGCTTTAAAATTATTTTGTTTAAATCACTCTAAAGGTCTCATCGGACACAAAATTTTGGAACAAAAATAATGTATTTTTCGATTTCTGAACTAGAGATTATAAAATAACGTTATCTTTAGTTAAGTTTTCAAAACTTTGTGTTTTAGTCGTAAAAACATTTAAGTTTTCAAAGGCTAGTATAAAAAAAAATTAACAATTTTTAGTCCTGAAGCGTAAGAAGTTAACTTTTGTAAGGTAGGTTTTCAAAAGCTGATATATGACCCAACGAAACTTTAAAGTACAAGATATTGACCATATTGGTGTTAAACTGGCCTTTTTTTTAATATTTTTTCGCGACACCTGTAATTTATTCACATCTACATAACATTACTATAAGGTGTTTCTGTGAAAGCTGAAACACGATTGAGGTAAAACTTATTTTCATTTTCAGTAGTTTTGCGTTAGATGGAGTGTGGTGGTTAAAGTTTCTGACTTAGACGTTATGATTGTGAGGTATAATCATCCTACTGCACCCTGTTATACCCCCTAAAAAGTGAAAAACGGGATTAAAATCACTATTTTTCAGTAGTTTTTATTTCGAAGCTAGGGGCATAAATTTGTATAGCCGCTCGTTCGACAAGTATTAGGGAGAGAATATTAATTCGGTTTTTGCTCATAGATATTTACAAACCGGAATTTTTTTTACTTAAACGAGCATTCTGAAATAAAGGAAAAAAGATTTTTATTTAATTTTAATTTACTTTTTTTATTTAATTTAATTTTAATTTTTTAAAATAAATATTTAATTTTGCAGCCGCGCCAGGTTGTCACACATTTTGTATTGCTTGCCAGAAACTGAACAAAACTGTAAATTATGAATTTCATTGTAAAAATGGGATGTTCTGTGTTTTTTATAATAAGTAAATATAATCCCTCTTCTCGAGTTAGTCTTCTTGGTCTTATCCAGTGTGTTGGATAAAGACAACTTGCAAATGCCGATAGTTGTTCTCTAAAGTACGGTTCTGCGTCACCTTTGTAATTGTGCATGAACTTATAATTTCAGGCTTACTTCTACCGACTTCCCATCACCCGAATGTTGTGTAAGATTTCAAGGACGAACTACGATCAGTTTTTTCTTAAATTTTTAATACCAATCAATTAATATAAATTAATTTTTGCATTAGCGTTAGATAAATGTCAAATAAATTTTCGTGCTTTGTGTAAAGAGATCTTGACCCGTGATTAGCCGAAAACTCCTCAAATGGCGTCTAATTGCAAAACCTCTCCTAAAACTTGTGACGATCACTTAAAAACGCTTTAAAACTAAACGCTATTTTTAACCTTTTTCCTATCCTATAGACTGTATCTTCAGTCACATCCGTTATCTATTTCCTAGGATTAAGACACTGATCTCTCCCTAGATATAAAGCCCCTTAAAGTCGGACCAACTATTTAATGTCTTGCTTAGAGAGGTGGCAACTGGCACGGGGGAAAAAAAACTTTTCTACATAAATTTTTATGTAACCCCAAAAAAAGAATTGTATAGATTTGCAACACATTTTTAGGAAATTCACCATCTGTAGTAGGAATAATAAAAAAAATTTAGTTACAGGATTTTGATTTTCTCTAGTCAATGGTTCAAGATCAAATAATCAGCACTCTTCACTCAATTGTTGTTTATTGACTTACATTTTTTTTATATCCCTGCTAACTGTATCTGTCTCCAAGTACGAGACATCTTGTAGTTGGTCTAGCTGTGAGGGCGGTAATTGACTTACATTACCTTCAAAATTTACAACACTCAAAAAAATTGAAACTGTTGTGACTACCAATCTTGACCTGGGTTGATGAGTGAGAGATAATGAATAATCGAATGATTCCTTTGTATGACCTTTTCTAGCTCCTCTGAAGTCGCTCTTTTGCAATGGAACTAACATTTAGTTGCGTCCTGGTGGTGATCGAAACCACCCTCGCATTGTTTATCGATTGTAAGCTCATTGAAGAGGGTTGTTGGGTAAATTTATATTCTTTGTGTCTCGAGAATACAAGTGCTTTTTCTTATAAATTTCATTTTTTTATTTGTCTTTATCAAGACCGTTATCAGGTCTAGTCGCATGCCTGTACCCCAGACAATGCAGCATTTCAGAAAATATTAGCGAAATATAAGAAAGAAACGGGCAGTGTGGTGTAAAACGAATGGCGAATATGAAATAAGTGATGGCGAACAAGACGATATAAAAATAAGTTGTAAGAAATAAAAATACGCGAATGATGGAAGTCTGGTTGAAAAAAGGACTCAGTCTGGAGAAGTTTCTATTTAAGCCTTAAGTATTTTCTAACTAATTTTTTTATTGAATTGTAAAATTAAACTAAATGAAGGACAAGGTATTTAAAGTATTTTCGAAGGTGGCAACCATTTTTCTGTACAATTTTTAGGTCGTTCAAAGCCCATCATCAATGTCAATGTCATCGCACTGTTTTCTGTGTGAACCGCGCCTTCCATTATCTACTTTATGAAAAAGCGATGACGAAGTCCCCTTTTGGTTCATCATTGTTTAATTCCATATTTGATGCTATGATTCGGAAAATTTTTTACATGTTTCTTTTAAATCGTGAATGCTTGTAGCCTTTGTATTTGTCGTAAAAGATCCTTAGTTTTGCTGAGTACTTTGGGTGGGATAAATATCATTTTGAACGAAAAATAAGCTGAAAAAAAAATCTTATAATTTCATGGCAAAAATACGTAGTATAGTTTGAATTAGTTTAGTTTTGGAACACGGGTGGAAGAATAATAAAAGGATATCGCAAAATCCACCTGACTTTTCATAATGCAATAGAAAGAAGAAAATGTGCGAGGGATACTTTTTGGGTTACCTCAAACAAAGGAGAACATTTTTTTTTACTATTCTAGTTTCAGATTTCATAATAAAATGTTACTTATAAGCCCTTTTAATCCTCTCCATTTTTTTATTGTTTTTGTTCTCCTAAGAACCGCTCAATTATCCTTAAAAAATAGGTATCATAAGAACTGATTTATTCATTCAAAAATTATAATTTTACTCAAAAAAATTGTGCAAAGCTGGCAGAAGATACCTTAATAGAATTGAAATGACTGAAAGGTGACGTATAATCCTGCTATTCAACTACTAGTATTATTATTAGAAAAAGTAATCCTTTGGCTATTATGCCGAGTCAAATTTTCAGTAGGAAGAATGAATCTGCTCTAAGCTCACCCAGATGTTTCGTCCATTTTGACATTTTAAGGCATTCGTATTAGAATAGTTCTATGTTTCGGCCAAATGACAAAATTATTTCCGATACAAAAACTGAGGTGAAGTGGTCAGTTATTACACTATAAGAAGTAAAAGTGTGTGGGATCGAGTGGACAAGGAATAAATGGGTAAGGTTTTGTAAGTTTAAAGCCATGAAAAGGAACTTAATTGTCAATTTGATTTTTGATCATGTTCTTCATTCATCAGATTTGGACTCAAACAATTATTGCTAAAAAATTAAATGTGGTTTTAAGTTTGAAAAACTCAAGAAAGCCAACCATTTCGACCATAAAGCAATTAGAGAAAAGTGAAAAAGTGAAGGAAGTTTTTTTGGGGAGATAATGTATTGAGCCCATGTGTAAATGTGTAAAATGTTTTGTTTAATGTGTCTTTCCCATGTGGTTAAAATTAGATTTAATTTGTACCTGCGTTAGTTAACAGATTTCATAAAGCTTTCAAAAAAAGTACGTTTTGTGTAGTGGAAATGAGCTCCGGGTGGCGATGTTTAGTCTCACTGTTAAAGAATTCTTACTTCGCGTCTTAATGAAAAGATAGTGCTAATTAGCGGAAGACACCAGAAGAATTATCCGTGGTAGAGTGCAATAGAAGGAATCAAAACCTGTTTAGAGGTTTACGTCCTTTATTTCGACACACTGGACATGTGACAACACACGACGTCTTCCTCCTTAGTAACCTTTTAGTTCGCTTCGTGAACCACCGAGCAGCGACAAGTGAGACTACCCTTCACTGATGTTTACTCAGCTTTGTTGGATTATTTTTTTAGAATCAAACATGAGCGTAGGAAAATTGTCTCCGACATCTCCCTTAAACGAATAATTTGATGATTTAATTACCTCAAAAGGAAAATCGTGCCAGACTTTTGGTTTTGCATTCCCCCAACTCCTCTTTTTTTTCATTTCTTGGTTAAGAAATTGCCATGAATTTTATTATATTATTTTATTTGAATTCTTTTAGTACGTAAAGGAAGACACTCAGAATAATTATTCTGAGAGTTTGGACTAAAGATACTTGACTGAGTCTTAAAACTGCAACACTGTTAACATGCCGAAAAATTAAAAAACGTTTAATTAACACAAACCCACGGAAAAACTGAGCGCCCCCAAACAACGAATGGGTGACAAAAGGCTTCCTACGGAATGGGTTAACTGAGGCAAAACTTGGAGGAGGAGAAGGGGAAAATCTGTTTGGTGGTTTGAAAGCAGATACCAAATTTTCTGATTAGCTGTTCATATTTATTTTTCTTGGACCTTCCGCTTGTACAGGTATTGCAAAACTTGTGTTGCTAAATCATTTGAGGGTCTTACAAAATAGCCAAGAAATAATATTAATAAATAAATAAACGATTGGGTGATGAGCTCAGTTATGTCATTTGGCATTGAAAACGCTGGCCTTGAATGTAGAAACCACTGTTCTCAACTCTTGTCTCCTCCTACTTGAAATCATGCCCATTGGACACATTCGAGGCTCGCTTATAAAAAGTAACATCTTGCATGTCAATGTGCTTCGTCCCTTGATATTTCAATTCCCCAAATTTTGCTGAAATAAATATTTCTCTTAAATGGCTTATTTGATGTTTAAGTACGTATCAGCACCAAGACAATATTTCACCAAGTGCACCGACAACATCCCACGTCTGTGCCACTCTCTGTTATTCTTTTAATCCGTCTTTTATCTCCTCTCTCCCCAACGTCTAACCCTATGAATAAACTTCGCCTAGGTCTTGCGGCTTAATCAATTTTATTTTCTTTAAAAAACCGTTACATTAAACCGGCTAAGCATATCTGAATGTTTTGAGAAGACCTTCACTATCAGTGAGGCGGGAGAAATGAAAAATAGAAAGAAAGCAGTTATAGGTGGAAATCGCTTTATCTTGGTTCTGTTTGTGACTTATATTTACATCTCTTTGGGTTTTAAACGTTCCACTCGTTGTGAAGAGAACCTTTTTTTAGATTCATTTTCATTCATACTTTCTTTTTCTGCCTCTTCTATCTCATCTCTTTCGCTTTTAAAATGTAATGTGCCCACCTATAAAGTCTATTAAAACTTCACTTATTCAATAATTTACCTTGTATATTAGTGTAGGCCTATATTTTTGTTTGCAGATATAGTTTACTTTGTGGGTGTACGAAAGTAAACCCAGGGTTTTTAGCACCACAGATCTCTACTGACTAGTGCTAAGTAAAACCGAATGCCAGTCAGAGGGAAACCAAACTTGGGTTTTTGCGAGGCTCCTGGGAAATTTGTGGCCGTGTGTAAAATAATGGGCAACTGACCCTTGACGAAGTCACTGGTGTGTTACTGGCCTATACAGTCATGTAAATCAAGGTTTTCGATTAAATGCCTTGGCTCACGGTTGCCACTTAAAAGTGAATTCTGAATTCAAAGGTCTCAATTTCAACCGATTTTCAGATATTAGAGGGAAAAACTTGGAGACACTCAAGTCTACATGTTCTTTAACTCTTCGTCCCCTACTTTGGAATTTTCTTTGCCTTCAAATTTATGTTCTACTTCCAACTTTACACCAACTACTTCAGGACCCAGGAGGATCTCTCGGTGTTCGGTGTTGTTCTATAACTAAGGTCACGTGTCCTATTTACACGAAATCAATTTTAGAATTTGAAATTTAATAATCAGGCATCATGTCTGAACTCTGTTGAAATTAAATTTAGATTTTCTTTGGTCAGTATGGTTACTGAGTTCACTTTGTTCTTCCAGGGAGGTATAAAAACCATAACTACATATTTGAAGGGGAGAGAAGAGAAAGAATAGAAAGGGTAGTTTTTGGCTCATAGAAGGTACAATGTGTCTGGAGGTATTTAAAACGAAAGATGAAAAGGGTATTTAAGAGCAAAACAAGAGTAGAAATTTAAATATAGGGGATCTTTACAAATACAGAAAAGAATTATGTAACAAAAACGGAAATAATCAGAAGAATTAGTGTATTTAACATGATATGAGGATATTAGGGATGGTGCAAATCTGCAACAACACGGCTTCAAAATTCTCAGAGCAATTGAGAATAACGTGTCACGTGTAAGAGAAATATTAGTACAATGTGACGAATAAATCATAATTTGTACAATGATTACATCTCTTGAACTGGAAAAGAGAGGTCGACAACAAAAAGTAACGACTGTTATGAAGGTAAAATAGAAAAGAGTTTTGGAGATCCAGCACCTTCTTACACTTTTAAAGGTTTTATTAGACCTAAAATCGATAACAGGGGAATATTTTATGGTACACAAAGGTATTAAAATCACTAATTACTATAAAATTGTAAAACAGTCAATGGAACTTTACACAACGAGTTGCTCTCATTGCGGGAAATTCGAAAAACGAGCAACATACATTGCAAAAAAATGTCTCTTATAACGAGCAGTGACTCGCATACCGAGCACTTTTTGGCAAAATGAGGGACACGTACATGGGGAATTCCTCGATCGGTAGAGAAAAAGATTTCCGAACTCCAAAACAGAACAGAAGTCTTTGTCTGCCTGCCTTATTTTCTTCACTACCACCTAAACTTCTTTTATTTCCACTTTCATTTATTTTCAATTTTTTAAACTTCTTAGCTGTTCCTTTTCTTTTCTCTTCCTTTCTTCCCAAACCTTGGATTTCATCTCGAATTCTGTTCAAACTTTTCGAATTAGAAGACAGTTTTTTGATATGATTGATTAATTGACGAAGCAACAATCTTGTGAAATAAGAGAAATCCTGAAAGCATGGGAAAGTATTGCTTCGTATATTGAGGAGCATCACCCTAAATAAGACAGTAGCCATGCGCGTTGAAACTCTTAAATGATAATGCGGTGCCAAATTTTCATCAAATTTTGAGGCTGCTCTGCAGTAAAAAGAAATTAGGTACATTACTAAGAAAATATGATTAATCTCATATTTGATAATTTATATGTATTTTTTTTTGTTTAACAAATACTAAACATAACTTTTTTTTAGTGTTTTTTTCCGGCCTGGAACGCATTAACCTATTTTACATTAATTTAAATGGTGAAAATTGTTTCGCATAACGAGTTTTTTGTATTACGAGTAAAACTCCGGAACGAATTAAACTCTTTATGAGCGATTCCACTGTATTTTATTTTAAAGTATTATTTATACTCTTATTGCTCTAAAAGCAAGGTAAATAATTTATATTTAAATCTGTCACATTATTTTCGGAGCCTGTTCTTCCTCACTCACGTCGACTGTACAATGGATTTTAAAATGTCTTAATGCAGTTCTTATTACCTTTTGAACCGATAAGATTTTTTTAAATAATAAAATTGCATTTAAATAACGAAAACTGACTTCTGAATAGTTGTCAATGAAATATTATATTTCTCAATTCTTATTTCTTGATCATTTTTAAATGTATAAAATCTTTGAAAAAAAAAATCGTATAAGCTGAAAATGATTTTTTTCCTTGCAGAAAGTCTGGTACATAAGTGTACTCAACCGTATAATTGGGTACTCGGCCTTCTTGGTAAGGGATAAAAAGCAATTGGGCTCGCTATCGACACTCCCAGCATAAAACTTTTCAATACCTCTAAACTGTAACTACGGTAACTTTTGTCTGAGATAAATTTCGGATTAAATTCGTTCTCCAAATGCAATGTAGTGTTTCCTCTGATTTTTTTGTGACCCGTGTGCGACTTTTATCCAAAATAAAAAATTCTGTGCTGCAAATAAAATTTACAAATATTTTTGTTTACGATTTCACAAGCAGGTGGAATTTTTTTTTAAACAAAAAAAAATTAACGCGCGATTATTTTTCATTTGGTCTGTGATTAAAATATACAGTAGTGGCCCAAAAAAATCCGGGCACCTTTAAAATGTCTTATTTTAGCGTTTTATTCGGTTAAAACAGAAATTGTTGCAATTATTGCTAATTTGATCTATTGTAGATCGACCAATCTTCGGGAATGGTTTGGCATGTCATCCGCCGCCCATTTGGTTACCTCCCTGTCTATATGCGGTATGGGTAATGCAATTCTCACAGTACCTTTTTCCGTTCTTTGCTTCACGTACATTATTCCATCGGATTCAAAGATGTTCAGTTTTGATTCATCCGAGAAGATTATTTTTTTTCAGTCAGCCAGAGTCCAAATCGAATACTGTTTGGCCCATTCCAGACATTTTTGGTCAAAAGAGGCTTTGTGGGAGGTCATAAACCGCCTTTCCTAAGTTTTCTTCAAAATGTTCTGTACTTATTTTAGTACCAGTACCTTCCGTAAATTCCCATCTTACATTTTAAACGGTTTTAAATCACATTCAAAGGCTTATGCGCTTGCTTATGCTATTCTCCACCCCTGCCGTCTTCCCGACTCGTACTAAGCCAGGTTTTCTGTTTATTGCCTTGGGTTTTTCGTAATTTAAAAAAAATCGAAAAATCAAATGGCCCTGAGGAAAACTCAAACATTTTTTTATAATTATTTAATGTAATCGTGTGCGTGAATTATATTTTCACCCCGGAAGATTTCCCTCGCTCAATTAACCTTCAAGCTACGCCCTGATAATTTATAAATTTTTCATAATTAGAAACTTTTATTATTGAAATTCACATTCTAGTTCTTAATTACAAATAGATTTTAATTTTATCTAAACCCATAAAATTCTTCCTTTTTTGTCAGGTATGTCTCTAACAGGTATATCCGCTGGCCATAAGCTGGCAGCCATCACTTAGGAAGTCCTGAAATTCTGTTACTAATTATGATACATGCTCTTTTGTATGGTTTTATTACTTTTGCTATCGTGTTTGTTTCCTCGGCCTGAAACTCTAAAGCGGTAGAAAATAATTGACTGGTTATTTATTTGCTTACTACTCGACCAGTCTCAAATGGTCTGTGAAGTATTAAGGTAAAAGTACCAGTAGTTGACCATTTCGTTTAAAAAATGATGAAATAAGGTTTGTTAAAGTTGCGCACTTCAGACAACAGTGCCTTTTAGATACCAAGGCATGAGTTGTTTGAATTTTGGAACAATTGTGCGTGAAATTAAGTGTGTATTTTAGCAGGAAATATCCGAGTGCAGTAAGGTAGTAATGTGCCGATATATTTCTATTTCCTTAAAGATTCCGTTCAGAAAGCTGCATAGTCCAGATAAAAAATTTATATGTTGCGAACATTTTATGAATAAAGCGTTTACTGTGTAAGCGCCTATAAAAACTGACCGGAGCGACGAAAAAGGTACAGGGTAATTGCACCTTTACTTCGCATTTGGCTTACGCAATTTTAAGGGTTGCGGGTGGTTTTCCCGTCTACCCTACGATTCAACATGGAAAATAATGAACCCGTCTCTGTTTTTGATATAACCATCCCAGATAAAGAATCTGTCTACGATAACATTATTCCAGCAGTACCGATTTAGGAGATTCATAACAATGTAAATCAGCAACCTACCGGCGATAAGACAAATACATCGCTGTTGGTCGACAATACGAATAGAACTGTTGGTCAAAGTTCGAATAATGACACTTCTCAAGCTGTACTACTCAAATAACAACCCAAGATCCTGTTGCTACTTGAAAATTTAACTACATTGAACGTTTCGCCCTTTGCTAACAGATTACATAATATTTCAAGCCCATTAAAAAGGCATTTTCATTGTCCACGTGTGGAACGTGAAAAATCACACAAAAAGATGGAACGTTTAAAAGAAGAGGGCGTGGAAAAATTTTAATTTGGTTAATTTCTCCATTTTATTGTTTAAATATTGATATTACGATTTGTGATGCTAAGTTAATTGTTAAAATAAACGGTACCAAACTGATTTCCAGCATAAGTGTTTTAACCTTGCTTCGAATATAAGTGGTCAACTCCTGACTGAAGAGGTGGTCAATTACTAGTTTTTTTTCTTTTCATGAGTGGTCAACTACTGGATTCTTTTCCGAATTCTCAAAATATTTACCAAACTTGTATAACTTAACTTTTTTTAAAAAGTGGTCTTGGTCCATAATCTGAAGGGTTTCACGAACGTCTCCATGTATTGATTCTCGCCATTTATTGATAGAGTAAAGGGTTACCATTGTTTCCGTAAAAAATTTCTCTTAACTGGTCAACTACTGGTACTTTTACCTTACTTGTCTTAAATTTTTAAAAGATAATAATTTTTTTTTTAATATTTTTTTCTTACCTATCCTGCACCCACTTCTCATTTTTCGCTAACAAAATAAGGTTAAGGAGGTGTCATAAACCACCTAAAGTGAAGGGAGAAATTCGGTTGAGCTTATCAGATATAAAGGGGATCCAATTAGGCGAAAACTTGTAATATAAAGTAAAAGCTCATGGAAACTTAGAGGTAGAAGACAAAAAGAAGAATTTCTGTTCGTAAGAACCCAAAATTTAGCTACAGAATGCTTCTGGCGACGACGACGACGACGACGACAACGACGACAACGACGACGACAATGATGATGATGATGATGATGATGATGATGACGCCGATTAGGGTCGGACTTGATGTCCTTGTACCGCTTTATCTTCTGAATTTGGCCCAGAAGGCGAGGTTTTTGTTCGATTGTGATCCTACAACTTCGTTATCATTAAGATGGCTTCTTCATCTTTATGGAAATACGGAGGTTATTTTGTAAAATTTCTACATCCACCTTAGGAATGAGCACAGATAGTATGTGAAATAGCATAAATGAAAACGCTCTTTATTGAAGTCTTTGAATTTAGCCTTAACCTACTCTTTTCTTAAGTTCCCATTTTTTTGTTTTTGTATGCGTGAACCATCACCTACATGGTAATCTGTGTGTAATACCAAGATGAAGCCTAATACTCCCTGGACATCCCCATTGGAAGATTTTGAACGGAATGGCATAGTTAATTGTGAGAAAAGTCCTTAATGGAGTTTTGACCTATTATTTTTCCTCTTCCTAAAAGAAACAACCGATGTATAAAATAATGCAGTAAGTTAATTCTGTTGTTCCGCGTCCTGAAAGCTCTGTGGCCTGAAAAATTTCAGAGGAAATTAATTGAATATTGGAATATTAAAAAATTAACGGGAGGAGATATTGCGTATGAGCAAAGCAGTAAGTACACCCATACCTCGTTTACGGCCTAGATACGTTCCACGAAACTTGGCCGTGAAGCGAAAAGCCGTTTAAGAAATCAATAATCCCAATAAAAGTTCAATGGAATCGGTTCCAAATTTGTCAAAAACGTAACATGGTGTCTCATTCAAAATGCATTTTATCTCATTTAAATCAAAAATACATACATAGTAAGTACATAAATTGGTACACAGAATAATAACATACTCCAAAAACCGACAATAACCTAGTCAAAAAAATGAAATAACTTCAAAATAAACTGACATAAAATTTACGACTTTAATCGGAAGACTGTGAGAGAAATGGTAACCTGCAGGTCACTGTCGTCATCATTTTTCGCTGGTAAAGATGGGACTGGCTTTAAAAATTGTCCAACGTTGTTTGTCTTGTCTTCTGGTCTATTTCTTTCTTCAGTGGTTCCTAACAACTGACGGCTGAGTTACTTCTAGAAACTTTAGCGCTGCGTTTGACATCAGAATCTTTTCAAGGAGGATGTTTATTCCTTGTTCGAAATAAAGAAAAGCTCTCGACAATTTTTTTTATATTTGCTGTTTGGACACAACAGGCTCTGTCTCTTCATCAAATGCCAGTTCCGCTTGCAACTGAAGGGGCTCCTCATATGAAAGAGGTTTCCTATCAGCTTTAAGTAGATCAAGCACATCACGTTCGTTCAAACGTTCAAAGCCGAGATCATGTGATAGATCTAAAATTTTTTTGCCCAATTTCAGGAAGAGAATTAACTTCTGTGCCAGTACTTTTGGCACATTCTGGCCGTATATCGAAACATTTTAGGCCTTAAGTCAAAAACCTGCCATAATTAAAGAAGGTCGTCATAGCGAAATGCCGTATAAAGAGCGGCCGTATAGCGAGGTATGAGTGTATTATAAAACCAGATTGGATTGATCAGAAGAAAGTCAGGTGAATAGGAAAGAGGAAGAGAAGGAAGGATTTTCTCATCTCTGGAGAAAATTAATTACATATTAATCGGTTGTTAGAAGGTTGATGTTGAAGGTTGGTAAAATCTCTGATGCGTGGAATTTAACCTAAAATTTTCATAACTTAAATTACTTAAGTACGATTATAAAATTGGACATCGACATATTTGTAAACGTTTGGCTAAAACTCAGAAACTCTCTTTTAGCAATGTTCGAGAACAGTAAATCTGGCACCCAAGCCCCTTGTTACATAACTTACGTACTACGTCTAATTGGAGTAGTCAAAAATTAATTGAATCCGACCTTGACCCCTGAAGTCTTTCAGGTACGTCATTCTAGTAAAAACCAGTTCGTCCTTGAATATATCTTAATTCTCATATTTATTTTTCACGGGAAGTGTTGAAGAAATCTTTAGAAGTGTTAAACACTATGCTCCACTTCCTCGAGTTTCTTTTTGAACAATTTCTAGATCTCTTGTCAATTTTTTAGCCGCATACAAATTACGCGGAATTTTTTTAAAAACTACCGATTTAGCGAATATGCGACTTCGGATTATGTAAGCGGGAATTACGTCATTTGGCTCATTTAGTTTTTTTGCTTCCCAGCAATAACAACAATGTTTGTTGCCTCCCATTATCTAATTCACCTTAATCCTATTTCAGGTGCTCTTCACACTACTTTGTTTTTTCATCTCAAAATTTTACTTCCTTTGGACATTATGTTGAACAAAGAACCTTAACAATTATAAACAGTTTTCGACGTCTTATATCATTTGAAAGAATTGAAGGAAAAGCTAGAGCGTTAAATGTTTTCCCTAGTTCTTTGCTATTCGAGAACTATAAGCTAAAGTGAGAAACTAAATGATGTTTCATGATGCTCCTATTTCTTCGTGAAGAATGTTTTAGTTTTTACAAATTAAAATGTAAGATAGGCAAAATAAAAAGATATAAACGCTGCAAATTAATATAAATGAATGAAGGAATAAGGGGAAATGAAAGCAATGCAAAGACTACTCCTGGAACTATTTGTGTCTTGACTTGTACAAATGCACAAAAAGAAAAATTTGAATTGCAAACTCGTTCAGCAAGCAAACAAATTTTTGGTCATCAGTAAACAAACATTATGATTTTACTTTGAAAGGTTTACCTATTTTCCCCTGATTAGACAATTATCTATTTTCTGGCAAATCCATTGATGAGATTTCCCAAAAAGGGAGAAACAAATGAAAAATTATGAGGAAATATGATTTGAGGGACGGTGACTTTTCGACCATTTTACCTGTCATTTTCACATTTAATTGGTGGGTGCTGGTTGCTGCTTCTCGTTCGCATTCATCCTTAGTTCTCTCCTATTAATTTCAATTCGGAATTTCTTCAGTCTCGTTCATTATTTCCATTGTAATTTTGATTTTTAGGAATGGATAATTTTCACCTTACACTTCAGTTTTAATTTTGCAAATTCGTGGATTTATAAGAACTCAATCATTTTATCTAATTTTCTGAATTAAATTTATTTTTGATTAATATTTTTAAAACTTGTTATTAAAGAATCGTATAAAATTAAAAAAAGAGCCTAATTTGCAGAACACCAAAGAAATGGTGGAAACTAACGTGGTCCGAATATGGCCTGATCGAAAAAAAAGCCTAATTAAATTTTATTCAGCAGCAAAAAGTATTTTATTCGAATTTTTTTCAATTTTTTACTCGTAAAATGTTTAATATAAGCTTTTTTTAATAGAAATCCATCAAATACTTTCTAGTATTTCCCTATACTTAGAGAATAAAGAAGTGCAATTACGCCGCTTAAAGAGATCCAGAAGCTAAATGTGTTAATAGATCTGCCCTAAATTTAAGTCATCCTTTCTCATTTGCTTTCTCTCGGATTTTGTTATTCAAAATTAGATCGTGTTGTCTAATCATGTCATCACGGTTTATTTGTTTAGTAAACTTGGGGTGAAATTCTTTCAAACTTTTAGGCGGGTCTGAAGTAACCTAGAGATTTCCAAGTTAACCAGATGGTTCATCCTCCGTTCCACGTTTAAATGTAAGACTACTTTGTCTAAAATAATGTATTACACATTCTCATCGCCATTCTTTTTATCGTTTGATGCATTCTAACAATTCATTAGATATTTCGGTTGACATCTCTAAGGTTAGCTTCTACAACGAATATTTTCCATTTCAGGGGATATAAAAAAACTTTACCGTGCTCATTAAATTAAATGAATTTTGAAGAACTGATTCTTTTAACTCAGTGAAAACAAAGTAGGAATGAAAATGGGGACATTAAAGTAAAATAACTGAATGTTTATGAAATATTTTATGTTTCTGAAGAGAGGATTTAATGAAAGAGAAAGGGTAGAAGGGAAAAGTAGTACAAATTCAAAATGACAGACTTGCTTGTTAAAATATAACGAAAATTATAACTTATGTTAATCATTGAGTATTCTTCTCAGGAATAATTTTATATTACCACAACTTATAACTTAGGACACAAATTATCATCTTGATTGTTAAAATATTACATATCATTTGGTGTGTAAAAAATAAAGTTCCAATAAGGTTTAAACCCATCAAAGGTAGAGAAAAGAAAAACAGATAGAGGAGCAGAGAGGAAGGTTGGTGAAAAAGTTCAAAGTCCTTACAAGTATGAAAATGAGTTTGAAATTGTCTCGAAGAGTTGAAGGCCCGTCATTTGATTTTTCCTCAGGCGGTACTGGTTTACCTGGTCATTTAAAAATAGTTTTTTTTTTTTTGAAGAGTGAATTGGGAGAGAGAAATAGAAGGAACAAAACTCAGGACGGAAAATTTTTTTGAATGATTTGCAGTGAAGAAAAGCTCCAGTTTTTTTATTTTTATTTTATGATTAAACTATTAGACACAATACTAACTCTATAGTACAACAAATAAGTGATGTTCATTTTGTTTCATGTCATTGAACATTTGAATACATTAATTGCTTAAAAGCTATTATTAATATCTAAACTTAACTGTCATAACTTGTCAAACAAAAGCTGAAAAGTTCTCTCTTTCAGAGAAAGTTTTCAGTGGGAGATTAAAAAAGGTTCTATTTATTTTAAACTGCTCTCTCAGTTGAGACCACTTTGTGCATTTAACTATTAAGTGCTCAACATTATCAACCTTGTTCATATTGCAATTGCGGCAGATATTGCTTTCTACTAAAGAAAACTTACTAAAACACTCAGCAAAGTTACCGTGTCCTGAAAAGACTTGGAAAGTGGAAAAACTCCAATGAAACAGTAAATGACAGGCAGACTGTGAATTGTTACAATTGATTCGAAATTAAATTTTAACTTGATTCAAACCTAATGTTATCTCTAAACATTTACAGTATATCTAATGAAATTTTTGAAATTGAATTGTCATGAAACTATAATGGCTTCAGGATTTACCTGACCTTGTGATACTTCTCATTGCGGCATCTTCAAGAGCAAGACAATGAAAGGTTTCGTTTACGACCTTCCATAAGTGATACGAAAAATTCTTGCACAGTAACACACCGCTCGAAAACTCATCTCAAACCCGTTCACCTTAATGTAAAATGAAAACACTCCTGCAAAGCTCCTCGGAGTAGGAAGAAACCTTGAAGGACACAAAGCACTTAGGATTTTTCCTTTTTTTACATCTTCATTTATTTAAAGAAAAAAGTTTGAGCAGGAAACTCTTTTGAACATGATATAATACAGAACCGAAAACTCTTTGGAAGAATTTGCTTTGAAAATTTTTTCTCTTTTCGAGCTAATGAAAGGACTTTAAACAAAATTTCTGTGGCTCTCTCTCTATGCTGTAACAAGAACACATTAGCAAGATGGAGACATTTAAGTTACATATTCATAGTTATAGGAACGACTACAAATTTTTAATTGTAAATTTAATCCTTTTATTTTCCCCCTTTTCTCCATTTTTGTCTTTGGTACAAAAGCGTTGGCGGTTAAAAGCCCCAAAACAAAAATTACCGTCGAATTTCACTAAATTTCTAAGTAAATTAAATTGAAAATTTTGTATTTTATCAGAAAAATCGCGACCAACTTTACGCTGGGGGTTTCAAAGAAAAGTCTCAAAAAAGCATTTAAAATTTCAGTCGCACTTTTTTTTTGAAATTGCTGGTTATTTTATTGGGAAAAACGTCTAAAAAAGTTTCCTAACTTTTTGTAAATTATTAGAAATTTTAGAAGGCAGAACTAGCTCAAAGCTTTGAACACGATTGAATACAGAAATGATCAGAATTTCGAATCTACCTCAAAGATAAGCAAATGTTAGTCGTATTTTTTATTAGGTGGTTTCTTTATAATTATGGAAGGGCGTTGGTAAATATATATAGTTTTTTGTTATCTGTATTAATCAAATTTTTTGATTTTATTATTCCTTTATCAACAACCTTTTTTTAAGCCCTTCCTACTCAAGTTTTTTCCTTCCCGGGACAAATTTCCGTTGTGACCATTGTGACTGGGCCACACCACTTACCAAAAAAAACTTTCGGTCGGCGGAACGTTCAGGCGTCATTGGACGTTTGGTTGGAAATTGATGGTAAAATAATTGATGTAGAGAAGTGTGAAACACACGAGAAAAATGGCGACAGACTTCACAATGAGCAATAGACCTTCCACAAATTTTCACTCAATCGGTTTCCACCGGGCCACTAGGCCACTCAGTAGCGTTTGGTAGGCCGCAGTTTGGGTACCGAGGGTTTTAAGCAGTGGGGGACACGAGCGATTCTGGCTAAGTTCTGGTAAGCAAGGAGATCGAGAATCGAGATTTATTGAAGGAACAGTTTGAAGGTCGGAATGATGAACCATTGGTTTTAAACAATAATTATCAGTCATAAGAGAGTGTTTAACGACAAACTGGATGTCGAATGTGAAGATATACTCAAAAATAAATTTTTGAACATTACAGAGAGTAACTGGTCAAGAATAAGAGTTTTCAGATTTTGCAGGAATAAAGTTAATGAGGAAAGAGTGAATGAGGGAAGGGAATTGATAATATGAAAGTGATTGTATAATGATTGTTGACCAATTAAAACAAGGAGTAACGTACATTTCATCAGTTGGTCGATCTCACTTTAATGAATTTAAATACAAACTTCAACTGGGAATTTCGATCGCCTACTTCCACAGTTACAGAGAATAAGAGTAAGTTCAAGTTCTTCATTTGTTTTTTGATTCACAAAGTCATGGGTGATGCTGGAAAGCTGAAAAAAAGAGAACATTGGAACTCGAGGATAAATAAGAAAGATACGAAACTCACAGAAATCAAAAACAAATTCAAGCTACTTTCGGTCGATATTGAAATCAGCGCAGTGAAGAAGTGATCCAATATCGGAAAAAGAATAGAGAACCCTCGAGAGGTCTGTAATCAAATAATGTATAATCAAAAAACGGGTAATCTTGAGGTCGCTCGTTGTCGATTCACTTCAGATCACTTACTGAACTTCTTCATGGTATCTTCGACATCGGGTAATGATAAACGTGCTGAGAATTTGGAAATAACCACGCATGAAGCTTTACTTTCAAGGTTAACGATGGTCGCTATTATAATTATCTCTGCCATGAAAGAACACAGCCTACAGTTAAGCGTTTTGCATTGTCAAGGTTGTAAGACTCATTATTTTGAGAACCTTAAAGCCAAAAAGTCGTATTTTTTATTACCAATCAAATAGTTCCGATCCTACTCTATTCGAATTAAACATTTACATTACAGCCTTTGGCAAGGATGTGTGCGGAAGTTTCCAAGGAATAATCTCTTTAATCTCCTTGACAGTAGATTTTGTTAGTTCACCAAAAATTAGCTCAATATACGGAATGAAAGTTTTTAATTTTTTAAGGGTTAAATCTTTCGCCGTGGAAGTTGAAGGAAAACATTTTAGGTAAGGAAGAGAAAAACAGGCTGGGATACCTGTTCGAGTACAATTATAATAAAAATTTTCTTGACATAAGTGAAATTGTTCATGATAAATGCAAAAATGCAAGCTGTATACATCAAAAGCCTAATCATTGGTCTTAAGGCGTTAATAACTCTGACTTAAATACAAAATGTGGAGTTCAAATTCGGAAAATGGAAGTTGTTGTGTGGTCCTTTAATTGAATTACTTGAAGGTCTGGTGCTCAGGATTTTTGAGGATGGTCATCTTTGGGTTGAGTGACTCACGTTGACACTACACACTAGGATCGTTCACACTAATATTCAGTATCAACATGAGTACCTAGAGGGAGTCCGAGGTAGCTAGGTTGGTTAAAGAGAGGGCGAGGGGGGGACTCAACTGTACCTGAAAATTATTATTTTACTTATTTATTTTTTATTTTTAATAAATTTTAAACTACAGTTGAATCTCTCATAACGAGAAATTCGCATAACAAGCAATGTATATTGCAAAAAATGTCTCTCATAACGAGCAGTGACTCGCATACCGAGCAATTTTTGGCAAAATGAGGGTCTGTCTTATTTTCTTCACTACCACCTAAACTTCTTTTATTTCCACTTTCATTTATTTTCAATTTTTTTAAACTTCTTAGCTGTTCCTTTTCTTTTCTCTTCCTTTCTTCCCAAACCTTGGATTTCATCTCGAATTCTGTTCAAACTTTTCGAATTAGAAGACAGTTTTTTTGATATGATTGATTAATTGACGAAGCAACAATCTTGTAAAATAAGAGAAATCCTGAAAGCATGGGAAAGTATTGCTTCGTATATTGAGGAGCATCACCCTAAATAAGACAGTAGCCATGCGCGTTGATACTCTTAAATGATAATGCGGTGCCAAATTTTCATCAAATTTTGAGGCTGCTCTGCAGTAAAAAGAAATTAGGTACATTACTAAGAAAATATGATTAATCTCATATTTGATAATTTATATGTATTTTTTTTTGTTTAACAAATACTAAACATAACTTTTTTTTAGTGTTTTTTTCCGGCCTGGAACGCATTAACCTATTTTACATTAATTTAAATGGTGAAAATTGTTTCGCATAACGAGTTTTTTGTATTACGAGTAAAACTCCGGAACGAATTAAACTTGTTATGAGATGTTTTACTGTATAAAAAAAAAAATTTTTTTTCGCTTTCGAAAAGAATGAAAACACTGGAAATTGTAGTTGATTCTAAATTCTCTATGGTCCTAAATTAAACATGTAATTCAATCGAAGTGTTTATCTGTTTTTATTTTAAATCAAAATTTTTCTTTCCAGCCTTACTGTTTCTTTAATTTATTCATCAAATTATGTTATCCCAGTGAATTCTCGAATTTCGATCTTTATTTTGATTGTACAACACAATGCATTTCTTTATTGGAGTTATATGCTGTATTAAAAACGAATTTTTTAAAATTTACTGTCTGCAGTTGATTTGAGTCGAAAAAAAGTTAAGTAAAATATAAAAAGAAGTTCAAAAAAAGCAATGGCTGAAGTAGACAGGAAAACCCAACTGAAAAACTCCGAAAGCCGGAGAAAAGAAATACTTAAATATTTTATGTTTCCAGGGGAATTTCTAACAGAATCAATAAAATAATCGAATAATGAAGCCTTTTTTTGTTTCAGGTCGTCAGAAGTTATAGTGAAAATGTACTAAATAAAAACTTGTATGAGTGGTAAGTAATTGTCCAGTAAAAACGCTATTCAAATTATGAAAACTTTATTTGAAAAATGATTCATTTATTTTAATGTTCCTTTCATTTTTTTCTCCATAATTACCATTGCCATGAATAGAGTCTGTTATACTGCTTTCCAGCAGACTTAGTTTCATATTGTCAAAAATGCATTTAATTCAAAAATTCTATTCTATCAATAGCTATAAAACTTTTTATTGAAGTTAAGCTTCAGGGTGAGGAGCTTAGGCTTCACTCTGACAATGTCCACAGCTATCGAAGTGGAGAAACGTTGGTAAGTTTGTTAAACATGACACGGTGTAAAAACCCAGCATATAATGTACTACTTCTAATATAGGTCGTATCAATGGTGCCTGAGTTTCAACAGAAACTTAATGGATAAATTCTTGTCAAGGTGTAGCAAGATGTTTGGTGCATCTCGGCACAGGTTCCTGTCATCCTAAGTACTTGTAATTTCCCCTACGATTATGTAAACATACTTCTAAGAAATTAAGAGGATATGCGTCTTTAAAAAAAAGTTTGATTTTTTCGGGACACCCTAATATACATGTATACATATCCTTTCCATACCTTCAACTAGAAAAAAACTTTGCAGCTTTTAATTAAAATGTTAGTCTGCCAATGGCCTGACTTGGGAAGTTTAATTTGAATTAAGTTTTCATGTAAGAGATATGTTAAAAGTACAGTGGTACCTTGAGATACGAATTTAATTCGTTCTGTGATCATCATCGTATGTCAAAAAAAAATCGTATCTCAAAGCGGCAGGAGGAAAGCTGATCGAACGTTTTGCCAGTTAGGGATCACCTACGCAATTATCGTACATCCCAAATTCATATCTCAAATTTTTCGTCGTATGTCAAGGTGTAAATTTTAGAATATTTCATGTCGTATTTAAAAAAATTCGTATGTTAGAACATTCGTATCTCAAGGTACCACTGTAATGTATTGCCATTTATCAGAGCTATTTGGTTTTCCACAGTAAAAGCTCACTTATAATAACATTAAAAAACGTTTTCACGTGATTATCTTGTAAATTTCACAATAAGCGAGAAAATTTTTTTAAATGGTTACTTCTGATTTATTTGACTGCTCCTTTTAAATGAAAATATTAAGGAAAAGAATTGGAAAGTTTGTTTTTTGAGGCGGGAGCAAATTTTTTCATCACTGGACTTTTGAATAAGTTGATTTAGTTTTTTTTTTGTTCTAATTTGAATTTTAAAAAGTAAAGAAAAAATGTTTTGGTTCCTCGTAATAATTTATTTAAATTTAATTAATTTAAAATTATTCTTAATTCAGATTTTAGGGGCCAAAATCAGATCTTTAAAAACAGAATGATGAGTACCTGAACCAACTGAAAAAAATGGCAATACATAATTTCATTAAGTTAAATTTTCAATAGAGAATTTTGAATTCATCTTCTTCCTTTAATCCTTCATTTTCTTCCTCCCTCTCTATTGTGAAATACGTCGTCACTAAATTTCCATTTATTTGAGACAGAGGATCAGATAGTGGAGACAAGAAATGTGGGAAACAAATTCTTGAGTTTAAACCGGAGCCAGAATCGATGAATGTACACATTACCTAGGAAATATTCACAATTACAGGTTTTACACTTTACGCAAATATATATACTCTGTATTTATTCAGTTAACCATAAAAAGGTAAGAAAGTGAACGAAAAATTAAAAACAAAAAAAAAGGAATATCGTTAAAAATACCAATTGCCGTCATTAAAGGTTTCTGAATTTTTCGTTTCGTCAACCATGATTGAACAAGAATGTTTTATTTTCAGGGAGGATTTGAGGGCAACCATCCCACCGCATCGTCCTCCGAAGTAACTGCTACGACTTATCCACCATGGCAGTTATGAGACTTTTCTTCTCTGCCTTCCTTTCGTGTGTAGCAGCAGGTAATTTTCACTCTTTTCTGTTAGTATTGTTATTGCGTAGGTTATTGCGCCAGTGGGGTCAAATTTTTAGAATTATAGTTGGTCGATCTCTCATGAATAAAGTTGGTTTTGATAATTGAAGTACAAATTTTTAAAATGATATTTTTAAACGATAGATATATTTAATTTAGCTGATAGAAATTAAATTCGATAAAAGATAGATCGATCGTCTCTTACTCGAGTTTGATGTGACTCTAATGATTATTTTATTTATAACAATTGTTTTTCAAAACTACAAGAAAAGAACGTTGGAACTGAGAGCGGTCGAATTCCGAACAATTAGACAGCTCTCTCTTATCTCGTGCAGACGTTTCGCCCCCTTTAAAAGCTGTCGGCATCGTCGAATATGGTTATTCACATCTTCTTTGTTATACATCTAATTTCTTTTTACTGCAGTGCAGCCTACACTGTTTGTCTTTGCATTTCAAAATTTGATGAAAATTTGGCACCGCATTATCATTTAAGAGTATCAACGCGCATGGCTACTGTCTTATTTAGGGTGATGCTCCTCAATATACGAAGCAATACTTTCCCATGCTTTCAGGATTTCTCTTATTTTACAAGATTGTTGCTTCGTCAATTAATCAATCATATCAAAAAACTGTCTTCTAATTCGAAAAGTTTGAACAGAATTCGAGATGAAATCCAAGGTTTGGGAAGAAAGGAAGAGAAAAGAAAAGGAACAGCTAAGAAGTTTAAAAAATTGAAAATAAATGAAAGTGGAAATAAAAGAAGTTTAGGTGGTAGTGAAGAAAATAAGACAGGTAGAGAAAGATTAATTGTAACTTTGATTTTGCCCACATTCGGAGTTCGTAAGTATTTTTTTTCTAGCTGTCTGGGGATTCTCCATGTACGTGCCGTTCATAATGCCAAAAATTGCTCGTTATGAGAGGTTTCATTGTATTAATATATTAGAAAAGTGTTTAATATGAACGACATAATTGCAAAACTATATGAGAAATAAAGGTTGAAATTAGTGAATTTTAAGACATTACAGGTGAAATTAAGTGAATTAAGTCATTTTGTTGTCTACCAGTGATCTGGTGTATAGTGGGAAGCAGTTTGTTAAGACAAACAGTAATAATAACAGCTACTAAGGTCTTCTAATTTCTTTTCGACTGATTGTGCTAGAACTGAGGAAATCTTGAGTTTTATTGAACGTGACTGTTTAATCAAAGTTTTTACGAATGTGAAAGAAAAGTGTAATTAGAGTCAATGTTGCAAATATTAAAAAAAACGTGTTCTTGATTTTTTTCGGAGAAGAAAAAATTCACTCTGTAACGCACAGATCTAGGTCTAAGACAATAGAGTTCTGTCTTTTTAACCAAAGTAGTGTTAGATCATTCTTGCGATACTATAAGTACAAATTAATAATAACTTAGGATAACTTTAAAAAGTTAAAGTAAAACTTTGTGTAGTTGTCACGTAAGGTAAAATGAATTGGTTGTCAGAAAAATTGTCCCATTTTAAGGAGAGTGCAATCTTAAGGTTAAAAACAATTGCCGAACAAAATACAATAGTTGCAAAAGATTTTTCAATAACCAGAATAATCCAAAAAATATGGTTTTTATTTTACTATGTGAAAATCCGATAGACGAAAAATCGCAAATTTTGCTCTTTAAATAATATATTCTATAATATTATATAAATATTCAGTTAGCTCAAAATTTCAGTATAATAAACAAAAAAGGCTCATTGATGCAACAGGTCAAATACAGGCAACAAAAATGGGAAGTCAGCTTTCAAGACTCCTTAACCGAACTTTATAGTCCTCCTGCTCCTTCTTTTCCTTACTTCGTTCCTGCAACCTTTGTCAAATTTTCCTATTATAGGCATCTTGTCTGTGAATTTTACTCGCGTCTCCTTTTATTTCTTCATACATTAGTTAAAGAAAATCGTCTTTGTTGTCCTCAATCCACGTTTCCTCGTCTTACCTAAATAAATGAAGAGAGAACCTCAAAATTCTTGTCTACATAGTAACTAAATTTCAGTAGGCCTGAGTCTTGTGGAATGAAATCGATTTCATTAAAGCTGATAAAGATTATTTTAATAAAGGGTGTTTAAGGTACTAATTACACAAGTTTAAATAAAAAATACTGGCTGAACTCTCTTTGTTGATTTTCATACGATTCGACGAGGATTAGTGATTAGGTAATAGACGGCAACGAATAAAATACTAGATATTATAGCAACAACGTAGAAAGCCATGAAGCGGAGTGTCAGGGGTGCGAGGCTCTTTGAAAAAACAGAAGTCTTACCGTCAGAAATGAACTGCGTACCGACGACACAATTATTATTGTTAATAGAACGGACCAATCATATTGGTTTGCACCACTGTGGACATTATTTAGCTTTGTCATGAAGACCAACAAAAATGCATTGATGCAAGTAAAGACGAGGCGAGAAACGAAACAACAATTGCTGAAGAATTAGTGTATAAATCAAAAGAGAGGGGACAAATATAATGAGATTCTTTTTTTTTCCTTGTCAACTACCATCTGTTTCTAAGCGAGACATTTTGTAGTTGGTTTGGCTATAAGGGGCTTTTTATCTAGGGAGTAGACCAGATAAGATTCATAACTTAGATTTTTAAAACAGTTGACTGAAAAAAAAAACAAAAACAAAAAGCAAAAAACAAAAATTAGGCAGAAGAATCCGAGCAATTCTTAATCACTAGACAAGTCAAAGGAGAGAGGAGGAAATTCGATGGGACAGGAAGAAGTAAAAACAAATAAGTCCAAGATCCTCTCTCAAGCGGAAGACTCAAATTTACGAGAGCAATTGAAGACTTGAGCACAGTAGTTGAACAAAGATTCTAATTTGGAATAAATTTTAGTCTGTCAAAGAACTGTTTTATTCCGAATGCGATTATTGAGAAAAAAAACTTCAGATCGTATTGCACTCCTTCCTTAATTTATTTATCTTTAACAGGGCGCAAGTTATGCCAAAAAAAGTCAACAATTTGTCCGTTCGATTTGGTGAACTAATTTGTTTCTAATTTCTATATCAATAATCAGCAATTTCTCCTTGTGTCGTTGATCACAAATTTAAAACTTTTCGAAGACGTGGTTACTTCAGAAGCTTGAACTTAACTGCACCCGTCTTAAATCTCACCTCAATCTCCTCGCAGATAGTTCTCGGATTCTTGAAGAAAACTAAAATACGTAGAGAGACCATAGAGGTTAAATTATACATTTTTTCTTAAAAATATTAGGCTATAGTTGTCTCTAAGTTTCGCTTCGTCTGTACAATATTCGAAATAGTTCACTTCTATTTTCGTTTTATTTTGTTAAATAAAGCCCAGTTCAAAAAGATTATTCCTAATGGATTGACGAAAAGAAAGAGGTGGGAGAGAAATATTTTTTTGTTTTCATTTTTCAGTAATAATACTAAGAAATAGTATGTTAGGTTTTTATATAAAAAAAGCCTAAACTACGGAAACTCAGTTTATTGGTCTCATTACAACATTCTCATCTCGATTCTCATACTCGACAACTCAAAACTCACTGGTAAAAATTATGACGTCCAAAAGAATTATAAAATAAAAACTATAGCCTGTCTCCCTCGGTTCCGGCAGACTTGCAATTTTCGGAATTCAACTGAACGGTGTGTCACACGTGCGCATTCTATTTGGATATCACAATTTTTTTTACAAGTATAAATATTCAGGAGTAGTGGTAATCACTTTACTGAGTCGGTGAAGAATGAAAAGATACGAAGAATAACTGATACGCGAAAAGCTGGTAAATATAAAGCTGGAAGACAATATGGATTCGAAAAAAAAGGTACTTAAAGAAAGTGGGTAAAAGGGATTTATGATTCCAAAACTGGCAGGTTAAAAGTTGGTTGCAGAGAAGAGAAAAAAGAAAAAAATTTCAGTAAAAAAAATTGAGTCATTCTCTATAATTTGTCTCTGATAATTTCCACCAAATTCTTTTTTGAATTGTTGAAAAGCTGACTGGGGTTTCTTTGAAACATTTAAATTTTGAATTTCAATTTGCTTTTTGCAATTCCTTGATTTAAAAGTATAACAAGAAAAATTGCTCACAGAAGATTTTAAATAGGTCTTATAGGTTTCGTCACAAAGGCTATTTATTAATAAAACTTGAAGAAACTTGAATTAAGAGAAAATGAGAAGATTATGATGATAAAGTTGAGTTACTGATCACAGTAAACGCTGACAAAGCTCCTGACAAGCCCTCTTCCAGCCGTCAGTTAATTCGGACACTTTCAAATGTAAACATCTGAAACTTTGTCTCTGGAAAAAAAATTTCTCACCGTCGTCGTGCAAAAGTTTTTCGTATCTCTTTCTACCATATTTCGAACTTAGACGTCCTTCGCCTGCACTGAAATCCCTTTTGTTCATATTTTTTTATTAAATGTTCTTAATTTGTTTTTATTTCAGCAAATGTTCCAGCCGTGAGAGAAAATATGGATTTGACACGACCTTACCACGTTTACGAAGGTGATGATGCTTTAATCACCTGCGTGGTAAGCAATGTCGGAGAGAACACGGTCACATGGAAAAAGGAAGACAGAGAAAGGCACAGCAGAAGAGTTTTGACCGCTGGAGAAAATCGGGTCACGGGGGATAGGAGGTTCAGTGTTTTGCACGACAAAGGTCAGTCAGTTATAAGTTCCTGACATTGGTAATTGAAAAAAGGGCTTTCTAAATAATCGAAAAGAGGTGGATGATGGCAATTGATAGAGATTTTATTTGTACCAACTCTAAAAACATGTTGATTTCCAGGAGGAGACGTTTGGGTTCTAGTCATTAAAAATGCCAATTCCACCGATTCTGGAATTTATGTCTGTGAAGTAAATAGTGATCCAATAGTGATGTCCTTTCACAAGTTAAATGGTGAGTGTCGTTAGGGTATTTTTGTTTAAAAAAAATTGTGACTTGAGGTAAATTGAGCTTTTATATAGAGAGAGACTCTTCGAATGATAAAAAATACTGATATTTTACACTTGGGGAAATTGCAGTTTTGTCGCGAGATTTGCAGCCTCCTGACAATGCATCAGTGGCCTCGTTTGTATTCGACTCGGATATGCCAAAGTTCGATGCTAAAAGTCACAATTATACAGGATGTTGTGTTGCTAGCAATGTAACGAGGTCTTGCCTTGGATTTTGTAACATTCAGAGCATCCTCGAGGGAAACACTGGCCAAGATCCGGAGAACTGTGAAGATGATTTCCCTGCTATTGTCAAATGTATGGCAGGTGAGTAGACGACTTTTTGGTCTTTCATTCTTTATTGGAAACATTTTACTGTATGTGACCGCTCATAAAACACTTTCTACTCATTTGTAGATAGAAGAAATCACGTGCCTTGCTGTATTCAAGAAGGTGTTCCCGACATTTGTCAGGATGTTTGCCGAGGGGAGTATACAGTGATAACGGACAACATAAAAACACATTTTTCGTGCTCTGCTTATACAGAACAGACTCTGGCGTGCATAGTAGAAGGGATAGAGTTATTGCCAAGTGTACCTGAAAATGTTCAAGTTGTATCTCAAAGTGAAGACTCTTTTAAAGTCTCGTGGTCATTACCCGAGGTGAACTCTCATACAGTAACGGTTTATTTGATAAATGTGACGACACTCAGGAGTTTTGATGAAGATGATGAAGATAGTTATGCCACAGCCCTCGAGAAAAATCAAAGAGAAGAAATGAACCTTCAGAAACCGAAATTGCAGACACGACAAATCGAAGTCTCCCCGTCATTATCTGGTCCACAAATGGTCGAGGTCACGAAACTAAAACCTTTCACAATGTACGAAATCACCGTTACAGCCAAGAACATTCACGGTACGAGCTTACCTTCGTATGCAATTCGGACGACGACGTTACCTCCGGGGAAGAAAAAGGCAAAGGCACCGGCCGAACCACCGAAGCTCCCGGACATCCGAGCCTGCTGCGTGGAGAAAGGTGTAAGCCATGAGGTATGTTTAGACAAGCTCTGCGACCCCGTTCAGTCAGACATTGCGGTCGTTACGGATCTGATGATTTGCGCTCCCTGGGCTGCCAGCACCTTTGGATGCCTTACAAATGGAATGGACATTTCACCCTGCTGCAAGGCAAGAGGCCTTCCCGAATCTTGTCAAATACTATGCACGGGTAATGTTACTCAAATTGATTTCAGTTATTTCAAATGTCTCAAGTACATGAGCGACTTTTCTAGCTGCTTATTTCAAAGTTACGGAGTCCTGCCCAGTGAGCCCGTAGGCTTAAGGGTGACTAACATAAACTCCGACTTTGGTATAATCCATTGGGAGCCTTCAAAAATCCTGGGGGACACCGTACTTTACTACAATCTCCACTACAGGCTCTTGGCCACTTACGACAATGAGTACAAAGTCATCCCTAAAATTCAGTCACCGTATGTTTTGGAACGATTGGAAAGTAACGCTGAATACGAAGTCTACGTGGAGGCAGTGAACGCTCACGGAGTAAGTGACCCATCTTCGAGAGTAATATTTAAGACTAAAAATAAAGCTTTGGAAGCGAAAATAGAAGAGTCAAGTTTTTACAACGTGACGGCGTGCTGCGTTACTAGTGGTCTGGCGGAGATGTGTTTGCCACTGTGTTCGTACGATGCGAGCATGGTGGACGTGAAAAATCTAGCCGGAATTTGTGGGTCGGAATTTCATAAACTTATTAGATGTGGAGCTGGTGGACGGAATCATGAGAAATGTTGTTCGAGAAGAGGAGTCCCCGGCGTGTGTATCTCACTCTGTTCGGGAATAATTGCAGATTCTCTGTCAGTGACCGCAGCGACATGTATACCTTACATAGGAAACATAGTTCAGTGCTTCGAAGAAGGAACGGGTTTGTTGCCGGGACCAGTGAACGAATTACACGCGACGTCAGTAACGGAGGATTCGATCGCCATAGAATGGGAACCACCACCTCAATCAAATGTCACCGATTACATTGTGTTCTACGGCAAAGTAGATAATTCTCCATTTACGGGAAAGAAGGTCAAAGTAGAAAATCAGGTAAACACAACAAATACAAGTATAACGCTGAGCAATTTAGACCACAATGATATGTACAAAATATATGTGATATCTCGCAACGTCCACGGAACGTCGTTGCCATCCTCCATACTCATTATCAACGTAACAAAAACAAATCTGGATCCAAACGGAATAAAAGGAGTTCCATCCTCACCTCATTCGTTGGCCGTATCCTCTCATAGTGCCAACTGGGTCACCATCTCTTGGCAGCCTCCACAGTTCAGTCAATTTTCTGAAGCCATCACATACCGGTTGTATCATAAACCCGCTTCAGAAGGTGAGTTTCGGTTGGTCGAAACGAGTTTGACGTCGCACATGCTTGAAGGACTGACGCCCAACACCCAATACATTGTTTACGCGGTGGCCGTATCCAAGACAGGTACCAGTTTGCCGTCAGAAACTTTATTAGCCTGGACGGATCCTGCATATCCTGCCTTTGTAGAACCACCGACCGTGCATCCGATAAACTTAGTCATAGAAGGAAGCAGCATGACTATTCTCTGCATCGCCATGGGAACTCCTATGCCAACTATCTCTCTTTACATTTCGGGAAGACTGGTTAGACAGGAAACCACACGACACATGGTCACGGTCATTCATAATGTAACGAGAGATATGGACCAGATATCTTGCTACGCCGACAACGGCTACGGCACGCCCATGCAAGCCTCCCGGAAAATAACCATCAGTCGTGAGTATTTCAACTTAGTATTCAATCGAAAGTCAACGGTCCTTTTCATTATCATTCCCATTTCGATGTTGACTTCTTCTTTACAGATGTGCCTCACATCGTTGCCTCAGGAATAACCATAGCAGCTTTAGGTGATACTGTTCTACTCGAATGTCTGGTAGATGCTCATCCAGAACCGAAAATGTTGTTCTGGAGAGATCACTCTGGAAGGGTTCCGGTGATTCAGGGTGGAAGATACAGTATAAGGATAACCAAAAATTTAAATGTATGTTCAGTGTGTTTTGATTTTATTTGCTGTCCTATGTCTTCTTCTTCTACTTTCAAACAAAAGAAACCGCTTTCGCTTAGCATTTAAAAGTTGTCACCGTTTATTTTAGGAAGAATCAAAATGGACGATGGGGTTGATCATTCAAGAAGTAACAGATACTGATGCGGGGGATTACTTTTGTCATGCAGAAAATGCTTTCGGATCAGCAACGCAGCCCGTGTCCGTTCGAATCCGGAAAGGGGCGTCTTCTGGAAACGTAACTCAATGTTGCCTGGAGCAAAACGTGTCCACGTCTTGCATGGAAGCGTGCACATTCTTCGTCGATATGGACTTGGTTATAGACAAACCAGAATGCATAAATGACTTCGATAAACTTATGAAATGTGCTGCTGATGGGTCAGACCATCGAAGCTGCTGCGGTCAGCGCGGCGTGCCCAGAAGGTGCCTTGATTGGTGCAGAGGAGAACCTCTCTTCAATAACAAAATGTGTGTGCTTACGTATACCAAGCAGATCATGTCTTGTTTTCAGGAAGGAAGAGGTAATTATTTCTATCGTCTGAAAATGATGTCTATGTCTAGTCATACTTATTCATTATCCTTTTTTTTTCTTTAATTTCACAGAGAAACTTCCAGGTCCACCTCAAAACCTGCGAATGCAGCCCATCGACGCCCACTCTGTGTACATTAAGTGGGACGTTCCTTTGAAAAACCCTCACACGGTTGTCATGTATAGGGTATTTTGGAGGCAGGTCGGATCAAGAACTCCAATGAAGAACGATACCAAAGAAACTAGACTGAAAATTACCGGTTTGAAAGAAGGAGTGACGTACGAATGTGTCGTTAAGGCGGGAAATCACATCGGTACTAGTACACTGACAGAACCGCTCAGGTTCACCACCGGCGACAAGTACATCACGTCTGCGTCAAGTATAGGTGAGACCTATGACCAGAATTACCTTAGTTGATTAAGTAATGAAAATAAACAACGCAAAGGTTGGCCGAGAAATTTTTAAGTCTTTTCCTAAAAGTGGCCAAAGAGGATGCAGGAAGGCGGCAATTAAGTTTTTGGAATAGTCAGTTGACTCAGCCTTTAATTATTAATTATTGCCTTTCAGATTCGACCACGTCTTCGGCCGGAGTAATAGTAGGCATTACTTTAGCAGTTTTAATTGTAGCCGCCATTTTTGTAGGAATTGTCTGGTTCTTAAAAATTAGAAAAAGTTTGGGGCGAAAGTCTACAGGAGGAGTGGCCTTCGAAAATCCTAGTTACCTCAGGGAAGTCAATATGGATAGGACACAGGTGAGGACAGAATCCTCTCGAACAAACTTATTGAGGACGACCCCCATGGTTCATGTTGATGGCCATAAACGAATTTAATTTCAGGTTACGAGCCAAATGCCAGACAGCGTGCAAGTATCCTCGTTGAATGGAATCTCCAATACGGTGGCTCCTGAAGGAAGTGGAGTCACTCCTCAGCAGGGTTGGAAGCAGGATACTCTTCACGTGCCTCCTTCAACAGAGGTTCCACCTTCCCTTTACGAGGAACTCAAGCTTGGACAAGACGGAGTTGGCTTCAAAAGGCTCAAGCCTTAAACCGAGCTTTAGATTTTGTGATGTTTTTAAAAGACAATTCTTTTTTTTCTCACTTACTGCATCAAAATGTAGTCGGAAATATTTTAAAAATGTCCTCGTGCTCAGAAGACAAGGTTTTTCCCTTAAAACTGCCAAAGTTATTTTATGTGACCACATAACCATCTAAAAATAACAATATCAAAAGCCACTGATTGGTTTTTTCCACGGTTCAAAAAAAATCAAGTGAGAAAAATGTTCTTGTAAATAGAAAGAAATTTTTATAAGTGAACCACATTTGCTTCTGTCCTTTTTTCCTGTTACTCTGTGGGGTAAAAAGAATTTTCTGTTGCCTAAAAAACCCACTTTTTAAATCCGAGAAAATTCATGAGTCCTCTCCGCCTCTTAAAAAATTTCGGGGTTATGCCGGGTTGCTACCGATAACCTCTTGTTTCTGGAATTTTTTTAGTGTTTATATCTACCCCATTTTCACGACCACTCAGACTCAAAGCCTAAGAAAACACACCACCATAAATCTCAAACCAGACTCCCCCAAATATGGCCGCGTTAACCTCTGTGCAAAAAATCCCCGAAATCAAAGATTTTAAAATAGAAAAGAATATTCAACATCAGTTTCAGATATGAGGACCTGGAGGTGGGGCATCTTGCTTATGCGGATGACCTCGTTTTTCTGGGATCCACCCAGTCTGAACTCCAGCGGGCACTGGACGGTTTCGACGCCGCATGTGCCGAGGCCGGAATGAGGATCAGCGTGATCAAGTCGGGAGGTAATGGTGATCTCGAGGAAGCCCGTTAAGTGCGACATCCACCTTCGCGGAGCCGCGCTGGGGCAGGTGGAGAAGTTCAAGTACGTTGGGGTCTGGTTCACAAGTGATGGCAGGACAGACGCAGGGATCGCGTCGCTGATCGCTCAGGCTGGGGCAGTAATGCAACAGTTGGGGCGGTCCGTAGCGAGGAGGGCTGGGCTGAGCATCCAGGCGAAGCTCAGCATCTTGCGATCCGTTTATGTTCCTGTCCTCACTTATGGTCACGAGGTGTGGGTGATGACCGAAAGGATCAGATCCCGGGTACAAGCGGCCGAAATGAGGTACCTCCGAGCGGTGGCTGGTGTGTCGAGGCTGGATAGGTGTCGTAACACAGCCATTCGCGATGGGCTCCAGGTCGAGCCTTGATTGCTTCCCTCACCCCGCGACCCTAACGGATAAGCGGGTCCATGAAAAGTAAAGTAAAAAAAGTATATTCAACATCGGACAAGAAAGAAAACAAAAAGACGAAACCTGAGAAATAACAATCTCCATTTTAAATATTAAAAAAAAAAATCATTAAAAATACAAATCAAGTTTATAGTAAATACTAGAGCTAAAAAATAGTGTCTAGAAATAAAACGACCTTAAATTAACCGAGTAAAAAGCGTCACATAAGAGTTTGACCACAGCCGGAAAAGATGATTAAGTGAACCACATTAAGCGAAACGTGCTAAAACCTTCTTAACGAAATTACAACGTCAAAAAAGAAAACTGCTCCATAATACGTAACTTGTAAAAATTACCCACGAAAGATTTGAAACCTCCAAACGAATAGATTCAACTTTTAACACCAAAATAATATTTCACAATTTAAAACATTATAAACAAATGTCGTAATGTCACAGAAATATCATAGTTCGAAATATCGCCACCGCTTTTGTTTCACAACTTTTCCCGCTAGATGGCAGTGAAAACAAATTTCAGAAAAACAAGAAAAATAAAACAAAAAATGTCATATTTAAAGAATCATTAAAAACTAAGTGTCACTAAAAAATAAAACTTGAAAAAAATATATAATAATTCACCCCCGAACTTAAAAATATAAAAGGAAAAAACCAAAAAAAAAAACTATATCGCAGCAAACAGTACGAAATGATAAACTAAAATTGAAATGAGGCAAAAAAATATAGGAGGTAACTCCGAAAATTTCGACATACGTTTGAGTCCAAAGATGGGTTAGGTTGGGTTGAGTTTCGAGATAGGTTCGAGTCCAAAGATGGGTTAGGTTGGGTTGAGTTTCGAGATAGGTTCGAGTCCAAAGATGGGTTAGGTTGGGTTGAGTTTCGAGATAGGTTCGAGTCCAAAGATGGGTTAGGTTGGGTTGAGTTTCGAGATAGGTTCGAGTCCAAAGATGGGTTAGGTTGGGTTGAGTTTCGAGATAGGTTCTGAGTCCAAAGATGGGTTAGTTGGGTTGGTTGAGTTTCGATAGGTTCGAGTCCAAAGATGGGTTAGGTTGGGTTGAGTTTCGAGATAGGTTCGAGTCCAAAGATGGGGTTAGGCTGAGTTTCGAGATAGGTCTGAGTCCAAAGATGGGTTAGGTTGGGTTGAGTTTCGAGATGGGTTCGAGTCCAAAGATGGTTAGGCTTGGGTTGAGTTTCGAGATAGGTCTGAGTCCAAAGATGGGTTAGGTTGGGTTGAGTTTCGAGATAGGTTCGAGTCCAAAGAGAGGTTAGGGTTGGGTTGAGTCGGAGATAGGTCCAAGATGGGTTAGGGTTGGCTGAGTTTCGAGATATCGAGTCCAAAGATGGAAGGTTAGGCTGGGCTGAGTTTCCGAGATAGGTTCTGAGTCCAAAGATGGGTTAGGTTGGCTGAGTTTCGAGATAGGTTCGAGTCCAAAGATGGGTTAGGTTGGGCTGAGTTTTATAGTGTCTGAGTCCAAAGATGGGTTAGGTTGGGCTGAGTTTTGAGATAGGTTCATCTCAAAGACGGGGTTAGAAGGCTGAGATAGGTTCGAGTCCAAAGATGGGTTAGGT